>BQNB010146164.1:0-16616 GCA_026074375.1 Tanacetum coccineum
AGCTTGTGAGAAGAAGGGGATGAAAGGCCATGGAATCAATGCTCCAAATTAATGATTTGAGTTACTGCAGGCTAAAGTGCGCCGCATTTCCTTTAAAAGGCGTCGTACTTGGCTTCAACATTAAATTTTCCCTTTCCTCGTATAAAAGTACGCCGTACCTTTAGAATATATGCGCCACACTTTGGCGTTTATCATTTAATACTTCTTTCTTTCACTTCTAGATCCCTTTTCTAACGATCCTTAGTCTATTTTAACGGATATCTTTGCGTTCTTAGTCCTTTTCTTAATCTTTGGTCCTGAAACAGTTATTACACAAATAAGTACCTAAACATTCGATATTTGACATATTTATATAGATAATTTACGTATTAATGGGAGATAATTTATTTACATCTAGAGTGTTATTAGCGTCTGAGATCCCCCAAGACTTCAACACATCGAGATTTCCGGAATATAAATACTCCAACAAAAGTCATTATTTAAGTTCCATGAAGGTCCTATATAAGATACTAGCTTATAGACTCGTGTAACCCCGGGTGTAGTTTAAAGAATTTTTTACTAAGTTATTTATGTACATAAGTAAGAAAAAAACAAACGTAAACATGTTTCATTCTTATATGAAAAGACATAATTAGACAAAACGTGAATTATTCCTCACATAATTAAATTTGTAAGAATTGAAATAATAAACGTAAATACAATTTGATATCCAAGTTTGATGGTCTTGAATAGAAATAATCATGACCGTTAATCAATCGAGCACTGAATGTCCACTCGTCAAGCACCTAATAACCAATACAAAATGTTAGTAAAAGTTGATTTTGATTACTAATATAACACCCCATGTTTTAGGGTTATTGACGTCGTCAATAAATTCATAATGTATCTTTTGTATTTGTACGCGTTTGCTTTAAATCATAAACGTTAACTTAAATCGCGACGCTAAAAATTAGCGTTCAATGTAAACGGGCATCAAACGATTAAAGTTTTACATCAAGCAAATATTAAATAATTATTTTGAGAATAATTATGGTCTTTGTTCATTGTATTTTTATTGGTTGCGTAAATTGACTACGTTTCGCAATAAAATACGTTTAGGCATACCCAAAACCACAAAAATATTTCTACGCTTCAACAAATGCCTAATATTATTTTTGTATGATCAAAAAGTTTATAAAACTTTACCTCATTTATAAATGGGATGCGCCATTTAGCAATAAATAACGAAGACATATCACTTTGCAAGTATACACTTTAAATAAAACACTACACTTTACATATGATACTTTCATTTACCAAGGTTTACTTCTATTTTTGTCAAAATAATATCTAGCAAAACATAAATCCTTAATTCATGGACTTGTTCTCAAGTTCTAGGAACATATGAACATCTTCATTAAAGAGTTAGTGAAGTACATGGAGGGGTTAGTAAGACCTAAGCTATACATAGTAATCTTGACCATCTTTTCCCCATTTTCCTCCCATTGCCGCCCCCCCTCCTATGACCATTGACCACTTGGTCTTTGATAGCTTACTTGCACCTTTACTAGTTCCTTAAAAATATAACACTTACCATTTACAAGTTTTAAACATACACAAGTCTTACACTTAACTAAAAATCACAACTATTCTCCCTTTTCCTTGTTCTTGCTCACGTCCAAAAAAGAAAACCAAGAACCAACCATACAATCTTTTCCTACTTCATTTACAAGCATACAGTTATCATATATAAGGTATTCAAAGATGGTTCCAAGCATTGGTTAACCATATTTAAGTATTAATCAAGAAAGGAAAAGCTAGGGTTTTATTAAGAAAACTAGGGTTTTCTTTGTTGCAAGCTTTGTTCTAAATACAGGTTTAGCACTTATTTCTCATCACATACATCCTTTCTATGGTCTTCTAAATACCTTTATACTTTTTATTATCATGATTTTATGTGTTACATGTTAATTATGGCTAAAGCACCACTTAGGACTTTTGAATATGTAAAAAGGGTTTTTACTAATGTCTATGAATTTATGCACTTTTTCTTATGTCATATTCTTATATATATCATGAAACAATGGAAGAATAAGTATGTTAAGATGTTGTTTAAGTATAAACATGATTTGCTATAAATTAGGGTCATAAAAGTTATTTAATATATTACAAGTGAAAGTAATGTAAATAACTTGTAAATCTTTGGCAAGTGGAAAATATGTGGACTAATGGACATTAATATAAGTATCACATATGTTACATATAGTCATTAGGGTTTTATAATAAACTACTAGTTGAAAAATACACAAAATAAGCTTTTTATAAAACGTATACACTTGGTTAATAAAGGGGTGTATAAATTCGACTCTTAGACAGTATGTTTTGACATTATATAAAAATAATACGTCTCATGACGATTCCAAAATGATAAGAAACTTGAAAAACTAATTTATAACGAAAAAGATACGTTAGTTACGAGTTTACGACGAGAAATACTTTTATAAAACTATTTTTATAAAAATCACTATTCATTACAGAAAGTTGTATTTTTAAAACATCTAATATATGATATAACTTTTAATTAAGAGATCTTACTCGAGAAGAATCCCTAAAAAACGGATACTATAACGAATAAACGTCGCGTTTACGATTAATTAAAAAGTTTATAAAAAGTAATTTTATAAAAAAATTATGATCTTAAAAAAGTACTATTCATCAATGGATCAATTTATAAAATATATACATCTCTTCATTAAATGACGTACTCGAAGGAATCCACTAAAATCGGGATTAAAACGGATAGTTATTACGATTACGTGTTTTCGTAAATAAAACCATATTAAAACGACTTATAGCCGTGTGAACAGTATAAAACCAATATTCATCACCAGAATTATCAAAAACTTGAAAAGGAATATAGTTTGATCAGAGAATTTTATACGAAGAACGTGGACGTAAGTTAACCGTGCAATGGACTTGTAAAAACGACAAAATAGGTCATTTTTTACTAAAAAGTTTATTTATAAAAATTTTTCACTTTATAAATTATTTCACTAAAAGAATTATAGTCGATGGATTATGATATATTGTATAGTATTGTGGTTTTATCAGATTGCAATAATTACACGGGTGTTCATAATGAGGACCATCTTCGGATCGGCGTATTGTCGAGTTTGTTAGAATTACCGATTTAAAGTGTCCAACTCCTCGTTACGTCAATGTCATGACCTCTTAATTATGATAGGCCGAACGATAGTACGATGTAACAACTATAGGATTATATAATGTTGTTAATTAAAGTACTCGGTACTTATACGACCTATATTTAATTAGGTTGCATTCGGGAATAATCGTGAAGCATTCCCACACTTGATATATATTATCAGATCACTCACTTAAGGTGAGTTCATAGCCCCTCGTTTTACATGATATGTTTTATAAGTTTTGTGGGAGAACATGCTTGTTTACAAATGCATTTACATGGTTGATTTCAAATTGGTTTACATACTTATTTGCATAGCTCGCTATGGGATATAGTACTTGACTTCATTTTTGGTCACAAATATATATACTTTACTTTTGAAATGATTACGGATTAGCTTAGGTTGCATGAACTGGAAATCACTTAGAGGGTGAGCGCGAATGTTATAAAATAGATTTATTTGGGATTGACTATCCCCGTTCAGGTGATTAGCTCTCACTAGTTCGAGATCGAACTAACGAACGTTATACCATGTCCGATTATGACTGGATTGGTGTCTACAGGGCCAACAACTATATACTAATGAATTTTTACAGTGCCTTGAATAAAGTGGCATACTTATAAATCTACGTTACAGTTTGATGAACTTAAAGTAATTGTAATCATTGTTTTACACTCATATGAATATTGTGCTCATTACAATATAAGATACTTGAAACATTTTGGGATTATATATATTTTAAGGAAACCTATATATGTAGGTTTAAGCGTTGCAAGTCTTGTATGGGCGAAACTTGTAATGCAGTAAACCCATATATATAGTTTTGGGGATTTACAGTTATACTTACAAAAACCTATGATTTAACCTAACTTTTTGTTGATGTTTTAAGCAATGTTCTTTCAGGAGGTCATTAGGGCACGAGGGTGCAGGGATGCATTGGGTTACATTATGGGATTGCACGCTTATAAGATTTAATCGTGCATATATTTTAGGAAATGTATGGTCAACTTTTGTAATATTAAACAAGGAACAAGTGAAGCTATATGCTTTTGTATTAAGTCTTTTAATTAAATCCAATGTATCAGTTTAAATGACTTTTTGTGTCGTTCTTATATATATCTTGTGCTATTGATCATTGAAGTAACACGCCCCCTATCCTTATTCCGCTGCGACCCGTTTTGGGGGTGTTACAGATTGGTATCAAGAGCCAAGGTTATAGAGAACCAGGTCAAAATGTTTTTGCTGGACTATAACCATTTTCAAACATTGTGTTCAAACAAAAGGGGTTTTACGGGGGACTACATTACTAGATGTTGCATTAGTTGGTCATCTTAGATGCTTTACATGTTTATAGACGTGTTAGGTGGATAGTAAGTCTTTATATAGGGGGTCTATTCATTAGATCCAAAAGATGAGTACATAGACTTTCAATGGGATTGACGAACACTAGTAAACCCTGTCTAGGTATGGTGGGTTGCACATAGCCTCAAGGGACTATACATGAGAACTATGTGAATTTAGAGGAACATAAAGTTTCGAGTATTTGTCCATACGGTCGAGTAAATTTATTAATTAGGTCGAGATGTGTACCAATTCATGACTGAATCTCAAGACAGTTCTTGTTTGATGAGTTGCGAGATGGAGCCATGACAAGTTGTTACACAACTCGAGGTGCTTGATAAATTCCCTCGAGGATGGTTAGGACTCGTGAGGCTTTATGTGAAACAATTATGCGTAATTATAGTGGTGAGACCACTATATGAATATTTGTCTGATATGTGCAGACACACTACTTGCTTACTTGCTAACGTGACTTATGTATATATATACTTACCCTACCTTGTGCATACTCTACAATTATTTATATAAGGGTTATTTATATAAATACTGGAACATTTCCTTAGGCGAGGTAGTGCTATAAGCTCGTAGGTCCTAAACGCTACCTAAACATTAAGCCATGAGACATGATATCTTACCATCATTCAATTTATGCCATGAGCGCATATTCTTATTAACCATACATCACCTCAAAACACTCTAATTTCGGAGCACAACTTTAGGAATTAAACTAATTTTACAATTTTGGGATTTTGAAAGAAATGGCACCAAAAAGAACTACACGAGCATCACCAGCCATAACCACCACCACGTCTGTCACCAATGCCCAGCTGCAGGCGATGATTGACCAACTTTATGTTGACGTTTTAAGCAATGTTTTCAGGTGGTCAATAGGCATAAGGTGCCAGGGATGTATTGGTTTACATTTTGGATAGCACGCTTAAAGATTTATGTGCATCATATTTTGGGAAATGTATTGTCAACTTTTGTAATATTAAACAAGGAACAAGTAAAGCTTTATGCTTTTGTATTATGTATTTTAATTAAATCCAATGTATCAGTTTAAACGAATTTTTATGTCGTTCTTATATTATCTTGTGCTATTGATCATTGAAGTAACGCGCACCGGATATCCTTATTCCGCTGTGACCCGTTTTGGGGGTGTTACAATGATGCTTAAAGTTTCGCCTTGGAAAGGGGTAGTATATTTTGGCAAACGAGGGACGTTAAATCCCAGATATGCTGGACCTTTCAAGGTAATAAAAAGGGTTGGAGACGTTGCTTACAAGCTCGAGCTTCCTGAGGAGCTGAGCAGAGTTCATAATACATTTCACGTGTCCAACTTAAAGAAGTGTCAAGCCGACGAACCCTTAGCCGTTCTGTTAGATGGACTTCATTTTGATGACAAGCTTCAGTTTGTCGAGGAACCTATAGAGATCATAGATCGTGAAGTTAAACGGTTGAAGTGAAGCCATATCCCATTAGTCAAGGTTCGATGGAACTCCAAGAGAGGTCCTGAGTTTACGTGGGAACACGAGGATCAATTCCGGAAGAAACAGAATGTGGCTCAAGCTTACGCCGCTGGGACTGATGAAAGGAAAGAGTATGCTGGAACTCTACCACTATGCAACAAGTGTAAGTTTCATCACAATGGTCCGTGCACTATAAAATGCGCAAACTGCAAGAGGGTCGGTCATCTAACCCGAGACTGTTAGAGTTCTGTTGCTACTAACAATCAGAGAACCCTCACTTACTATGAATGTGGGAATCAAGGATACTACAAGAGTGATTGCCCGGAGTTAAAGAATGGGAACAAATCTAGAGGTGCTGGAACACGTGGAATGGTGCTTGCCTTAGTAGGAAGAGAGCCCAATAAAGACCTTGACGACATGGAAGATAATACCAATGCTTAGACTTCATTTCTTTAAGAATTCTCGTTGTACTTTTGCTTAAATTTCTGTTGTACCGAATGATTTCAAATTATCTATCAATTAATGTATCGCAAAAATTTTGTCTACTTTACATTAACTTTCTATTTTGCAAGTCAAATCATAACGCTATTTTGACGAAAAGGAGCAATGCATCGTTAGTCCTCAATTATACATAATTTGATCACCTATGTATAATTCAGGAAGGACCATGCCATGCTGAGAGTAGTCACCTTAAAACTTCTTAGCAAATAAACAATTTTCTATTTATATCAAGTTTTGTGTGCGTATTCATAAAACGTACCTATCACAAGGAACCAAACTAAGAATCAAAATAACTAAGTAAACTCTTATGCCATCTTACAATAAAGTGAATGTCATCTTATATCAAGCCCTAAGCCAAGAAGCTGAGACACATCACTAGTCGTCCTAGGACAATCCGCTATCAAACTTGCTCGCCAAAAGAATTACGCCAATGAGAGGCGTAAGCCTTTGGAATTTCAAGTTGGCGACTGAGTCACGTTGAAGGTATCACCTTAGAAAGGAGAAGTATGCTTTGGCAAATGGGGGAAGCTAAACCCCAAGTATGTTGGACCATCCAAGGTGATGAAAAAGGGTAGATCCGTTGCTTACAAGCTTGAGTTTCCTCAAGAGCTGAGCAAGGTTCACAATACGTTTCACGTATCCAACTTGAAGAAGTGTTATTCTGACAAACCATTAGCCGTTTCGTTAGAGGGACTCCACATTGGTGATAAGCTTCAGTGTGTCGAGGAACCCATCAAGATCATGGACCATGAAGTTAAACGGTTGAAGCGAAGCCGTATCCCATTAGTCAAGGTTCGATGGAACTCCAAGAGGGGTCCTGAGTTTACATGGGAACACGAGGATCAATTCTGGAAGAAATACCCACATCAGTTCTCAAAGACCGCGCCGTCGTCAAGTGCCGCGTCTTAAGCATTAAGTACAAGGCTCATCTAACCAGGGGAGACAATAACACCTCGTGTTTTATGACAATGTACGACGATGAGAAAGTCCCTATTTATTTCTTTATATTGTACGTGTTTGTTTTTAATGGAAATTGTTAAGTTAAAACGCGTTAGCTAGAAATGATCAGTTAACGTAAATGGGCATCAAGCAAATTATTGTTTACATCAAACAAGGGTTAAGTAATTATTTTGAGAATAATTATTAACATTTCATAAGTTATTTTATCAGATACGTGAAAGCGTTTACGTTTCGCGATAAATGACAATTAGGTATTCCCGGAACCGTAAATATTAACATACGCTTCAACAAAATACCTAGGTTTTTATACAATGATCAAAGTATATAAAACTTTATGCATATGTATATATATATACACGTCTCATATGTATATACAAGATAACAAATATTTACAAAATAACCAAGACTTTACAAGTATACCTTTTATATAAAAACTACACTTTACTTTAACTTATAAACTTTCACTTCCATTTTAATTAAACAAAGTGCAAGTAATAAACTAGAAAAGGAAAGAAATTAGCTAAGAACATCATCCCTTAATTCCATGGGATGATGTCTCTTTTAGGGAGCATTAAAACACCATAAACATAAGCCTTAAGTTCCTTATTTCCTTCCCCTTTTGTCCCTTTAAATCCTACGGCCCAAGACCCCCCCTTGGACTTTTCTAGTCAAAGTTAGCAACTCGAAAATATCTATTTCCTTCTCCTATAAATACATGCATGCATAAGTGAAATAACATACACTTTATACTTAACAAAAATCACTTTCTTTTTCTCCCTTTCTCTTCAAAACCCACGGCTCAATATCCCCTCCTAAGCAAACCATACAAAGTTTTTCTAAAACCTATACAACCCTTTACACATCAATCCTAAGACACACTAAAGTGTTTACAAGCCTTGGATCATCATTTGCAAGGATTAAGGAAGAAAAGGGAAGATTAGGGTTTCAAACCTAATCTAGGGTTTATAAGCTTGTAAGCTTTGGTTTTGAGTCTAAACACGGGTTTAGCACTTATTTCTCATCACATACATCCTCCCTAAGGTTTTCTTAATACCTTTATACTTTTTATTATTATGATTTTATGTGTTACATGTTCTTTATAGCTAAATCACCACTTAAGACTTTTAAATATGTAAAAAGAGTTATCACTTATGTTTATGAAATTATACACTTTTTCTTATGTCATATTGTTATATATATCATGGAAAAATGGATTCAAAAGTATGTTAACATGTTGTTTAAGTATAAACATGATTATGTAATAATTAGGGTTTGAGCACATTGTTCTTGAGATACTTTCAGGAATTTCAGCACTAAAAGTGAGTACTGATGATACGGGATTACATGGGATTTTATTTTACCTCTTATCATACGAAATTATCTATAAATTAACCTCATTGCGGTTAGTAAACGATAATCAAACACAAGTTTTAGAGCTACTAAATTACCGGCACTCTCATAAAATATGCAAAAGATATGCATCAAAGGCTAGAAAATACTTCACAATTTAGTTGAGTAATTTTTGTGCTAGTTATAATGTTAATCCGAGTCGATTTGCCTTACTAAGTAGTATATAATTTTTTAATTTTTCGAAGAGAGCTATATGTTAATTTTTAGAAAATATCAGTTAAAACGTGGCCAGATTGCAGGGCAAACATGGAGGAAATTGATATATTAATTTTTCCTATTTGACTCCTCATCCACACTTAAGTTAAACATTTCCCTCAATGTGAAAACTGATAAATAAAAAAATAGGGAAAATTAAGGGAAAACGAGACTTCTCGGGGCATACGAGAGTATAGCCGCGAGAGAGCAATCCGTAAGCGAGCATCTTTTTTCTTTTTCTTCTTGATATTCCTTTACCTGCAAAAATAAACAAACAAAAAGAAAACAAACAAAAACACACAAAAATATTTTTGGTTTTTTTATAAATTATACTACCTCCACACTTAAGTGAAAATATAATAAAACAAGATTGTCCTCGGAAGCGCTTAATTTTTGCAGAGTCGATAGCAGACTCATGCTTCGTGTAGTTCATACATTTAGGATGAAGGTGTGATTGTTCCCTTTGTTAGTTAAATCATCTTTTCATGATAGAAAGGGGGGGGGTTTTTTAAGTTTGTGGTCATTAACAAAAAATGTTTTTCCCATTTACCATATATTCACATATCCTGAAGATATTGAGTTTTAGCCATTAGCGACCCAGCCAACGTGCTCAAAGCTATAGGCTGCTTAAATTTATACTAGAGTGGAAGAATACACTTTTCCATTTGAAGTCTTTGTTGATAGAAAAAAAGCCTCAAAACATTATTATATTTTTCACATCTTAAACGTTGAATATCACAAAATAAAAAAACATTCAATGTAAAGATTTAAACGTAAAAATGTAATTAAGTAAAAATATTTCATTTCAAAAATTATATCACTAAAGGTATGAATAAATAAATGCTTAATGCATTTTATGATCAAAGGAAAATTTTATTCAACCTCATACTTTTATAAAATGTTATAAACATTTTTATAAACATTACAAAACATTTTTTACAATTAAAAGAAATGTTTTATTCAAAATAAACATTTTGCAATTAAAATTTTCGGACCTGAAACGGCTAGAAAGTTCCAGAAAATTCCCCTTACACAAAAGGACAAACTGGGGAGCGCCTAGTTTAGGGCGGCCCCCTTAAATACACAGGCGGCCCCTTATCTTTAAGGGGACCGTCCACCTATTTAAGGGGACCGCCCATAGGTAGACGCTCCTCAGAATGTCCTATAAATACTAAACTATTCCTTACTATTTTCTCACCTTTTGCACTCCATTCCTTTCTATAAAAAACAGCCCACCACATCTCATTTAAAATCTTTGATTATAAGCATTGATCTAAGTGATCCAAGCTCAATTCCTTAAGTGCAAGAGAAGAATACTTCCATCATCAAGTGAAGAAGTATTACACCTCAAGTGTGTATTGCAATCTTGTTGCATCCATATCATAACTTGTAAATCATTTGTAAATCTTGTAAAGTTGTGTAGTAGATAGATCTTAGTGATTGTTGTAAGTATAGTTGAATCTTAGTGATTCATCCAAGTTATGATAGTTAGAGTGTAAAGTAGCAAGTGAAGTAGAGAATTAGTGGTGGAATAAAACTAAAAGTGTGAAGAAGTGATATTCGTGATCAAGATCGAGAAGCAAAGATTGTGTAGTGAAGTTGGTGGTAGATTGGTTCTCCTAAGATAAGAACTCGAACATCTAGCTTAGTGTCGAAAATCAAGATAAGCGAAAGTTGTGTACGGTTTTCTCCGCCATAATGGAGTTTGTTGACATAGTGAAGAAAACTCTCGAGTTAGGTGCTCGAGGAGTGGAGTAGGGCGAAGAGGTGCTTCGTAACCGAACCACTATAAATCCTTGTGTTGTGGTTTGATCTTTATAAATCTTATCTCTTATCTCTTCATTTGTTCTTACTTATTCATATTATTCATATTGTGCAAGTATTGAATTCACAAAAAGTCGAATCTAAGTTTTTATAAATAAACATAAACATTAAAAAGAAAAAGCGATAAACTATTCAACCCCCCTTTTAGTTTTTCACAATTGGTATCAAGAGCCATGTCAAACAAGATTTTTAAAATAAATTGTATTTTAAAACTTGAATCGATCTATGGAATCGGAAAAATATTTAGAAGGGCAATCTATGCAAAGACCACCACTATTTGAAAGTGATGGATTTATTTATTAGAAAAATAGATTCGAAACTTATGTGAAGTCAAAAGATCTAGATTTTTGGCATGTTATTACCGATGGTGATTTTCCTCCTATTCAAAATAATCCCGAAACTAAAAAGGATGAAATTGTACCTTTTTATAAACAAAACGATGATCTTAAAAAGAAACTTGCTAAAAATAATGAAGCTAAAATGGTAATTTATAATGCTTTACCACGTAAAGAATATGAAAGAATTTTTATGTGTCAAACCGCAAAAGAAATTTGGGATACTTTGTTAATCACTCATCAAGGTAATAATCAAGTCAAAGCAAATAAAATAGATCTTCTTGTTCAACAATATGAACAATTTATGATTCCGGAAGAGGAATCAATAGATAATGCATTTGCTAAATTTAACACTATTATTACTAGTCTAAAAGCACTTGATGAAGGTTTTTCTAGCAAGAATTATGTTAGGAAATTTCTTAGGGCATTACATCCTAAATGGCGCGCAAAAGTCACGGCGATTGAAGAATCAAATAATCTAACAACTCTATCACTTGACGAACTCATTGGAAATTTGAAGGTTTATGAAGAAGTAATTAAGAAAGATTCCGAAACCGTCAAAAGCAAAAGAGAACAAAGTAGATCTATTGCCTTGAAAGCTAGAAAGGAATCTAGTGATGATGATAGCTCAACCTCCGATAGTGAAGATGAAGAATACTCCCCCCCCCCATAGCTGTAAGAACGTTAAGAAATTCTTCAAAAGACGATGAAACGATTCGTTAGAAATGGAATTTTACATTTGATAAATTGTAAACGTTTATTTTTATTGTAAACATTTTTACATTTTGTTATTATCAAAACGTTGAGAGGTCAAAAAATATAAATAACATTTTTGAGCATTATTTGTTTTAACAATATCATAATCAAAAGGCGTTTGTTGGAGGATCTTGGAGTGATAGCGACGAAGATGAAGAGGAGAAGACAAAGGACGAAAAGTGTCTTATGGCTAAAGCTTCCAATGAGGTACTTTCCGAAACTGAATACTTTTGTGATGACCAATCATCATTAGACGAAAATGACTTAGATAGTGAATATAGTAGACTATGCAAAATAGGACTAAAAGTCATGGCTAAAAATAAAACTCTAAAACAAGCTAAAATAGAATTAGAGAATGAAGCACTAGAATTAAAAGATAAATTATCTAGGTTAGAAAAAGGTAAGGAAGTAAATGAAGAATGCAAATTATGTCAAGACCTTAAGTTTGAAAATGAGAAGCTTAGAAAAGAAATATCTAGGCTAAATCAATTTAATGAGAGTAGTCACTCACTTAAGAAAATAATAAGTTCTCAAAAACCTTCCGGAGATAAATCTGGTTTAGGATTTAATTTTACCAAAGGGTCACCTAGCAAAACCAAACAAGTAAATTTTGTAAGAGCTCAAGAAGTCGAGTCGAAAGAAAAATTAATAGAATCAAACCCAAACTCAAAACCAAAATTTGTACTTATAAACAATACTAAAATTCCTATTGCAAGTGATGATGAGGTAAAACGTTTTCACAAACCTTCCTTAAAACCCGGAGTCGGATTTACTAAACCCACAATGAGGTCTAAAACACCTCCTACGAGAAGAAAGGAAAACTCTCATCCTCGTTCCAAAACACCTCAACCTAGGAGAGACCAAGGTAGACCAAACTACTCTAACACTAATCACACAATGCGGAATCATCCACACCAACCAAGCTTTACTCAATGTGAAAGATGTTCACCGCGCATGTGTCCGAATCAAATGCAAAACATGTTCGGAAATAATAACTTCGGACCCGTGAAACGATGGGGACCAAATGGCTAAATCATCATATCTTCTGAGGTTAATCATCTACAAGCATCCTTTGGCTTTCGTCAAACAAATTGAAGAACTCATATAGGATTTCCATAAATCCTCATCCTTAAAGCTTGCTACCTTGAAGATTTTAAAGTAATTTCTCTTGAAGGCTAAGGTACGTCTCACTCTCTAATTACGTAAATTATAGATTGGTATATGATGTACTTAGTATTAGTGATAGTTAGAAAATATGGTAGTTGAATTAGGATTTTCTACGTGTAACACCCCTAAAATCAGACTATGCAGCGGAATGGTAACATTGGGGTGCTACGTTAAGTACAACAAACAAGATATAGGAAACGACCATAAATGGATGTAGGTCCAGCTCTTAATAGATCTTAAAGCCTGTTTAGGTAGTAGAGTACTTATGTAATCACAAGCAACTCTAAGAGAGACTCTAACAAATGAAACTATTGTTTATGCGGAATATAAACAACAGAGTTAAAGAAGAATTACTTAAACAAATGATCCTCTATGGATCTTCTATTAATAATAATAAACTATGTTTTTCTCTAAATTGCAATATCAATTCATGCCTATTATCTAAGCCTTAGGGTTCCTTTTATACACCAAGAAAAACCCTAATGGGCTTTACAAAATACGTCAAAGGATAATACTTATCCTTTCCTATAATTTCTCTCTATCATAGCTATTCTGTTACTAACAGAACTAATTGGTCAAACAGTACTAACTATGTCTTTTGTACTACCAGACTTAAAATTAGTACTGGCAGACTTATTTATCTCTACCAGACTTAACTAACTATAACTAACAGACTTAACTAACTATAACTAAAATTGTATCATACATTCTTGCTACTTCTGCACTTGGGATTTTATAAACCTTAAAAGTTCAAATGCTTGACTGCTTTCATGATCAACTTCAAGTCTTCTGCTTAGCATTTTGGTCAACATCTCTTGAGATAGAGGATAGCTTTTCTCCGTAAGCATGTGTATGGCAATTCCATTCTGCATCAGCACAATATGAACACCACTGTGATCATATAAGGTCCAGCTCAAGACATCATAGTTAGGTTGATGTACCAAAATCTCATCTTCTGTATTAGGCTCAAACAAAGTGTGAAGATCACCCCACAGCATCAGGTCATATCCGTCAGGTCGTGAAGAAGCATATCTGTCTTTGACAATTCTATATAAGTCTTTAACATCCTGCCTATCAAAATCTTCTAGCATTTCACTCAGAATCTTATAATTCTTGGAGCTTCCATCTCCTTTGAAGACTTGATAGTACATAAACTTCTCTGACACTATAAATGTCTTCCAATCCACAATAGGATACTTTGTGGATAGAGATTCAACATCTATGGGCACATATTCTCTTGGAACCACATCAAGATATTCTTTTAGACCTTCTCTCTCAGCATCCTCCTCTAGATTTTGTTTCTTGTGAGAACCTTTTGTACTCTTTCTTAGAATTGACTTCTTTCTTTTTACTCCAGGCCTCTTTGCAACTTCTTCCTCAATTGGAGTTGAATTATCTTGTTCTTTCTTCTTTGTTGGCTCTGGTAGAACATGGTTAGTATTATTGAAATTCCAGACCTTTTCAAAGATTGGTCGAATTTCATTAAAGGAGATGCCTTTAAAGTCTTTGATCTTGTAGTTCCCTTGATTCTTCAGATACTTAATCATATTCCTTCTAGCTTGAGCAATGGTCTTAGGTTTCATCAATTTAGCGTGATACATGATGACAGAAGGATCATTCCAATCTATCTTTGCAGATTGTTCTTCACTAATGGCTCTTTGTTGTTCCTCTGCTTCCCATTGTCTTGCTATCTCCTCATCCCTAGCAATTTGAGCTCTTTGCTCATCATCCATTTGCTCTTGCAGCCTATAAGCTTTAGCTAGACTTAACCTTTCTTCTTCAAGCTGTCTCTTGGACTTCATCTCCGGCTCAGGCTCTGTCATGATGGCTTTGCCTTTGTCTTTGACTGGCCTCTTATCTGCACTTCTTCTGCTATAAGTGACAGATCTACTAGTAGTACTAATATCGACATCAACAGTACTAACTAGTAGAACTGCAGTAGCAATATTAACCTCCTGTTCAAAATTAGCAGTACTAACATCCTTTGCATCCAACCTCCTCCTTTCTTTAGCCTTATCAGTTCTCTTTTTGCTCTTGATATGACTTAAGGTTTCAGCTAGAGTTTCAGCTGCTTCTAATCCTTGAGGGCTTATATCCATATCCCCTATATGTGTGCCTTCCTTGGGAGTCTCATATCCTCCTAACTTATCCTTTGACATCTCCTCATCCTCAGATTCTGAAAGAACTACTCTCCTCTTTGTCAAAGCAACCTCCAGCTTTTTGACCTTCTTAACTAGCTTGATAATTGCCTTCCCCATGGTCTCTTTTGACTGCTTGAGCTTTGTCTCAAGAGCATCCACCTTAGTAATCAATGTAGGAACCAACAGCAACAAATTCTCCATCCTCATAGTTTATGCTGCTGGCTCAGGAGGTGTTGTAGGTAGATGTTGCTCATAAGTATGCTCCATGGGTTCAACATCAGGTGAGGGTGTAAGCTTAGATGTAGACTCAGGGATAGGTTTTGTTTCAGGAGCAGGGAGTGGTGTTGGTGCAGGTGTAGGGACAAGTGTAGGTTCAGGAGCAGTGATTGGTGTTGGTTCAGGTGTAGGTTCAGGATTAGGGAGTGATGTTGTTTGTTCAGGTGCAGAGATAGGTGTTTGTATAGGTTGTGCTTCTGGTGTAGAGTTAGATGGTGGTGAAATGTCGGATGGACCTTCTTGACCTGCAATTGGGTTAGCAACAGACAACATAGCAGGTAATAATGGTTTTGGTATTCCCCCAAAACCCCTCTTCATGTTTCCAAAAATCCTTTTGGTGAAGGCAATAGACAAGTAAAGGTTCTTGGTTTCTGGGTTTATATCTAAAATCATTTGAAGAAAACGAGGATACATTAAAAACTTGGTTTTGCTTTTTAAATTTGCCACCATACCATCAAAGATAAGTTTTGAAAAATTATAAATCCTACTAGTGGAGAGACAGATCAAAGCAGTAGCAATATTGCTACCAAATTGATCCCATCCGCCACTTTTAGGACTTAGACAATGTAGCACATGATGTATCAAAAACCTCCATTAAGGGGTAAAGTGACTTTTCCAAAATGTGAAAGTGCCATCAGTTGGATAACCCATGTGTCCCATCCCCTCAAAGACTTCAGTGTTGGGCAACATAGAGATTCCTGAGGCATCTTCCAATTGAAGTTTGCTTTGAATGGATGCCTCGGAGATTGTGTACTCTATATTATCAATGGTTGCCCTTAACTCTATAGTCCCATTAGCAAGGGTTAAGGCAGTTGCAGTCTGCCAAAACTGCTTGACTAAAGAGTCATAAATGGTAGGGTTATGAGTCAAAGCATACCTTATGTGCGACCCTCATAAGAAGTCGACAATGTCTGCAAAGCCTGTGCTTTCAGTAGGTTTCCTTAAGAATCCTACCTGATTGTGCTTGTCGCAATACTTCAATAAAGCTATATGTTTATGATCGAATGAAGAAGTTGTGATTGGTGATGATTAGCAACTGGGGTAAACACGTTTATGGTT
>BQNB010146165.1:0-16616 GCA_026074375.1 Tanacetum coccineum
AAAATAATCAAACAAAAAAAATGCAAAACTTAAAAGTACAAGAGGTGAATAGTGGGATTTTGTCTTACTAGATGTAAAGGACAGCCGAATTTAATGTGATTAATTGTGGAGAAAGCTTTTAGGTAGGTCATTTCTTTGGGTCAAACCATTTAAAGAACAAAAACCAATGCTATTATGGGAATTAAGTTACTATCCAAGCTAATTGATCTAAAACTAGTTACAAAATTGTAATTACATGCATATAACTCTTGTACTTAGTTAGTTCTTGGATTTTATGCTAGTTGTGATTGATTAACTAACATACATGATGCACATTTAAGCTTAAACATATTGAACTGATTAATTGGTCTACTTGTATACTTCAGTAAAGTTTACTCAACAAGCATTCATATTGATTATAACAGTGAAAGTTTAAACTGGATTGGTTCCACATAAGCGTATAATATGTTTTCTCCTAAACACTTTATACTCTGTTATTAAATTTTATGCAACCTTAATTAAACATATAAAAATATTTTCGTTTAAATGTTTAAAAGGTTTGTGACTTACCTGTAAACAATGCCTAATTTGAACATACCAATCGCGATAGTCATAGTCATATGTGTGCCCAGTATCATAAAATGTCACTGATAATGACCTTTTACAAGGGATAATTATATATCAAATAGTATAATAAAATATCAAATATAAAATCCCCGCAAGTCAACCTAGTCAACCCTTTAGGAAAAAGGTCAACAAACTCACGGGTATGATATAAATGATTCCGGGCAAGTGATCACCCAGGTCGTTTTTTCCCAACGAGGAATGCAATGGAAAGTCGAGAGTCGGTTTGATATTCGATGTTTGAATATAACAAGGCTTTGAACGGGTTTTCTAATTCTAAGGGAAAAAGCAATTAAAAGGCAATCTAAACTAAAAACGAAAGCAATTACGAAATTAAAAACGTTAACGCGAACCCTAAAAACGCGACCTAAAACCTAAATTATCAAAATTTAATCCTAAAATGATTTTTTAACTTTTTATAAATCCTAAATGACTAAAATGCAAGAACAAAGAAAAGTAAACAAAAACGTAAGCATTTAAAGTGAAAAAACGAAGAAAAATGATAACGGGACCAAATCCCGTTCTTTAAAAAACCAAATACTACAAATTTAACCCTACGAAAGCAAATTTAATTTTCCTAAGTCCTAAATGATAAAAGAAAATTTTAAAAAAAAGAATTATATTTTTTTGATTTTTATTTTATTTAATATGAATTAAAAATAGTTTTAATAAAAAAAATTGATTAAAAATACTAAACGAAGTTGGAAAACTCAACCCATGGTTTAACAGTTTTTAGAAACTCGACGGTGCATGTATCATAAACTTATTGACGGTATTTTTTTGATCTTAACCCAACTAACTTTGGGCTGTATCTTTTCTGAAGATGAACAAAGTTGAATCCTCTTCGCAGGTGCTAACTTAGACAATAAATTTTTACAATGATTTAAATTTATAAACTCCTTTCGTTTATTTTTCTTTTGTTGCTCCAACTGCAACATATTCTCTTCTTCCAACCTCAACCTTTTTGCCTCATCCAGCCTATTCCTATTCTCCTCGACAATTAATTTTTGATGTTCACAACGCATTTTTTCTTCACCTTCCAAACACAATCTCAATTCTTCTTCTCGAAGATAATCCTATAATGCAGAAATATAATAAATCAAGGTAAGTGATCCTAAACAATAACTTGATATTGACATTTAACAACATTACCTAAGTAACATCTTTATCGGGATCAGTTGGCTCGATCATATCAGTAAACATTCTATTGAGTGAATCGCATAAGTCAGATGTCATACTTGAGAATTCATCAGTAAACTTCAGCTTAGCCTGTCTGTCACTTCTTTCATGTGCAAGGACCTGAAAATTAATATCTATACTTAAATAAAAAAAAGTATTATATTATATATACTCGGAATAAAACATAACCTGAATAATAATTTCCAATTTGAAAAGACGCAAATTTAACTCCATAATCACATGATCGATAAGCCATTTTTTCCTGACAATTTTATCAGTTGTTCCTCCAATTGATGAAACCATGAAACATGTTTTCCTACGTTTATGTGCTTTCTCCAACTTTGAAAGATATGTTTCAAAAAGACCATGATGTTCTTTGATAGGAGGAGTCCTAGGAACGAATTCGTGAAAATATAAGTTATTATCTATCCACCATGAAGATTGGTACTCAACTATAGTAGGTCGGAGATCTGACGTTGACCTTGATTCCTAAAGTTATTATAGAAATAATTTGTGAGTTGTAATAAACAAATATGTAATAAACTACTAATAATAAAATTTTAAGAGTTTAACATTAACCTTTGAAAAAAGGTAAGGATAATCTGATCTTGTAAATAACAACTTCTTCGACCAACCGAGTGCTCTTGGTATTACTTTTGGCCTTTAATCCACCAACTTTCACATCTTTCAAATGTCTCTAGAATCCAATTCTAAATATAATATCAAATGTAAGTCAACATAAATTAAATTGAATCAATTTAAAATAAATTTCTAACCTGGAAAGCAAACACAAATCCAAACAACGTATATGTGGGAACATAGTTGCGATCTTTAAACAACCCGTAATAGTGCTCGTCACCATGCCTTTCTTTTAAATTCTTAATTTCATCGTACAAATGACACCACAAATGCTCACCCTAAGGAAATGAATTCCATGCTTTAATATTTTCAACCAAACTGAACAAGGTATCATCTACATTGAATGTCAACAAACGTCCTATAAATATTACCTCCAAAGCTAACAAAATGCAAAGACGTATTGCATCATCATCGGATAGCTTGCCAAAAATCTCCTCGTCCTCAATAACAACAATAATATCTAAGTTTGTAATACCAAAACCTATCTTATTAGGGAATACCCTATTCTGAAACTTTAGCTCTCCAGAACTATGTAAGTCAAAACTTACAGTTCCAAAACGTAAACCGGTGATAAGAGAAAACTCTCGAGGACCAAAATGTAGTTTATGACCTTCCATATAATAAATCAAGGGCATATCATGATGTTGATCATCAACTTTATGTTGTCTTCGTAGCATATAATCTATTAGTAGTGGTTCATGGTAAAAAAACATTAAATCCAACCAAGGTCCAAAACATGTACTCCGAAACAAAATACGACGCTTCACATCTAACTTTTGCTTAATAAACCAGAAATAATTCAATTTACTCTTAATGATGACTTTACATACATAATCCTGGAACAATATAAACAACAATCAGGTTCAATAACAGAGGTTCTGAACATAGTAAACCAAATACTCATAATTTAAGTGTATAACTAAAAAAACAAGAGTGAACATACTACACTTACACTGGTGTCCAAATACAATGAAACTCATAAACTTAGAAAATCAAAATTTACAAAATTTAACAAACACATATCTTATAAATTAGTAAAAAAAATAGGCATCAGTTTATGTTCTTGGATTCAAGTCACTAACACCATGGTATTGACTAACTTATTCTGTTGAACATCAAATCCGCTCATTAACCATTCATCAAACAAACCATTATAACTTCGGTTGAAAATACAACTTAAATTACTAACAATAAGAAATCAGTGAAAACACAAACAAGATTTTAAAAACTATAAATATAATCAATATAATTGAAACTTACCGGCAAGCACCACATTTGCTCCAACAAATGACTGCTATGTGTTTGATTAGTTTCATATAATGTGATTACAAGGAAATGCAAATGTCGATTTGAAAAAAATAGAGATTTTAATCAAAACAGAGGAAAACAGGGGGCGGGTAGATGGAGATGTTTTTGTGTGGGAGAGAAGGTGGGAAATGAAGTGGGGGAGTATATTGTAGGTATTAGTATAACTTTTTGATATAAGTAATATTTTGATTTGTATAAATGTACAAAAATATATAAGTAATAGTTGCCCTAGTTTGGTTGCCTTTAAGTACATGTCGCCATATCACGAATGTACTTTTTGTTAGTCCTTTTACAAATGTAAAATGATCAAAAAACCAGTCGCCATAGTATATGTCGCCCTAATAGTACCAATTGCCCAAAATATTTATACATTACAAATACGGACACATGGCGTGTTGTGGTGAGGTTTCCCCATTGCACAATCGCCCTGGACTCTTTTGGCTTAAAAATATTTTTTTAAGGGAGATGGTAACTAGCGCCTTTAAACTCGGACCTTTTAGAGAATTTTCCCTACATTTTATTCGTTGAATGTGAATTACATTAATTTAAACTTTCATTAGATAGATGCTCTTTCGATTTTTTTAAGAATAAAGTACATCAAGTTTAATGAAGTGAATTACATATCGTCACAAAGACACCACACTTTTTTTCTTATGTAATTTTGTATCTGGGTTTGTTGTTTTTTTTCTTGTAAACAAATTTTTTTTCGTGTGAATTTAGCATCATCATCACCAAGACACCAACTCACCGACTAAATGACCAAATACTTATTTCCCTGGTTCATTTATTTTTGGGTTTCAGGAACACTTTTGAAATCAATGATGGGTTTTCTAATAGATTTTTGATGTCTTATTGAAGAAATTAATAAATCCGAGATCTTTATATACTTATATGTTTCGTTTTAATTTTTTATTTTTTGTTAACTGTGAAATCGGTGGCTGTTTTCGAAGAATGAGATGTTGATGTTCATTGTTAGAGCTCAAGGTACGGTGGCTGGTGGCTCAAGCCATCGTCGAAAACGCCACCCCACGGCGCAAGGACCACACCCCGACTCGTGTTTTTGCGTCTGGCACCGTATTCCCCAGTCGAGATGGTCTCGGAAAATGCGACGCGAAAACGCAAGACGCCATATCGCGTCTCGCGTTTTCGGGTGTTATTATTTTCTTTCTCTTTTTTTTGAAAAAATCTAGCTGAAGGAAAAATTAAGAACTAAAATGAGATGTGTTTGTGGTTGGTTAATATCATAATGCTACATCGAAATGGATAGATAGGTAGACCAATTTGATAGTGGCTGCAAATGAGAATGAAAAAAAAAGCGGCGGATGTTTTGATGTGTTTAGGGTTATGTTTTATGAGTGTAGCATATATACCGGTGGATTAATGGGCTGCAATAAAAAAATTTAGTCATATTTTGGGCCAGCTATACTAATAGAAAGAAGGTGAAAAATGTAACACCCCCAAATCTGAGTTGCAGCGGAATATTGAATATCCAAGGGTGTTACTTCATAGATCAATAAAACAAGATAAGAGAACGGCTACTAAACATGTCATTTTAAAGAGATACATTGGATTTAACAAAATACTTGTTCATTACATGAGCTCATGGCTTCAAATTGCGCGACAATATAAGTAAAGATTTTGGTTTATAACAAATGTTCCCAAAATGTATTACGACCCAAATCTTTAGTACTGACTCTCTCCAAAGAGTGACTCCCAACGTATCTAGGCACCTCGTGCCTTATTGACCTGAGAAAAACATGCTTAAAATGTCAACATAAAGTTGGTGAATTCATAGGTTTATGTAAAACAATTGTAGGACCGCAAGATTTCCAAGTGTATGATTAAGCAACAGATGCAAACATCATAAAAACAATTACATTTTCCTAAGCTCGTGACAATGAAGCTCGACATGTATGAATGCAATAAATTGCCAACAATGCCCGTGAATGATGTTCTAACCAGCAACATCTCAAATCCGACATGATATACGTTTGTTGCCCGGCAAACCGGCACAGTGAGCGCTACTCACCCAAACGGGGACGTCAATCCCAAATAGATCTATTTATAACACTCGCGCTTACAATCTAGTAATTGACAGTTCATGATAAAGGGCTCAGTGGGTTATCGCTACTTAGGCAAAACACATCATTTGGTCTTTGACGCTCGCCTCCAAGATCGATTCGACGATTTTTGATGACATCTTGTTTCTTGGTCCATTTTTATTGGGTCTAAATTAATAGGGTTTTTATTTGGGAAGTATTGGTTAAAAAAACCCCTATCTTATTTCTTTGTAATGTCTTTCTAGCTCCTTGCTAGTTTTTTTAACTAAAGTTGTCAGTTCACAAAAAAAAGTTGTTAACATGTCAATGTGATGATAAGCATAGCATTTTTATACTGTTATAAAATTCACTAAATCTTCTAAAGCAATTTCAAATGCTACAAATAACTCAAAGACAAACTATTAAATCTATTAGAGGACATGTTTGAATGCATTAACTAAAGAAACAAAAGCTAACTGCACTTTTATGAAGTCATTATCTATGTTGATAAGACCATAAAATGTGTAATTCATGGGGCTTGTTGACAAAAAAAGGTTTAGACATTTTACTTTGTTGCCGCCATTAACGAAAATTAAAATTTTAGGAGCAATAAACTACATGTATAATCACAGAATTGGTCAAAAAGATATATTGTATCAAACAAACTACCGTTTTGAAGAAAATATAAATAAGTTTGTGTCATTTGTTGTAATTAGAATATTTCTATAAAAAATCCTAGAAAGAAAACTGTCAAGATGACAAGCTTAAGTGTTATGAGATTGAACTCTTTTTATGCATCAATATGTCTTTGACATCTTGATCAAATAAATAAAGCCTTAGAGTTCATTTTTAGGTAACCAAAAGTCATACAAAAACGGTAAACCTTTTTTATATATTCTTATTTCTAAGTAAAGTCAAAAAGGTAATATCAAAATGTGAAAAAGCTATCCAATAACATATATTTGAATACAAAAAAGAACTTAAGCGGTTATTGCACTAATGTTGAACACGTTGACATAACGTAAAAATCAAAGAGTAATATCTTCATATCCTAATAAGACATTAAATTATCTATAAATTACATAACCGAATTGATAAATCAACACTAAAACCCATCATCATTGCTATCTGTAATTTTTGAAGTTGCAGAAAGAACTGAGAAAGAAAGAAAAAAACGAGGGTAGAAAACTCTTTTAAAAAAGAGGAGAAGAGAAGTAAAAGTAGTATTAGTAATTAATTAAAATCATTCGGTAATTATTAAAACGGGACTCTTTAATGGATGTATGGTGTATTTAAAACGGGATTCCTTAATGGATGTATGGTGTATTTAAAACGGGACTCCTTAATGGATGTAGTAAAAATAATAGACGAGTGATGAAGTGAAGTAAATGAACAAAAAATAAGTGATTTCAATGTTATTAGATGAGAAAAAGACAAAAACTTAGTAGAAAACGACAAAAAAACTCAAGCTGGTAGGATTTTTTTAATCAGGGACCAAAGGTGAAAAGATAAAAAAAAATTAATTACTAAATTGTGCATCGTTGAAAAGTCAAACTAACACCCGTCACGTATAACGGGGCTCGAGAGACTAAACGGGTAACAACAGTGACAAAAAAAACTAACGGCATCGACCCCCGTTATCTAAGGACTGAATCCGCAATCAGGTCTAACCATAGGGACGAACGGTGTAATTTACCCTATTTATAAAGATGGATAAACAGATGAGTTTTTCCTCATTCAAATTATCTGGGAGAACAAATTTTGACTCATATATATGCAGAGTTATCCTCGTGAACTTTAGACTTCTCATAACGAGGTTATGTGACCTGTCACAAGATAATTTGATAGCAGTTACATTCATCTCGTGCGACAACATACACCCTATTCTCTTCGATATCTTTGTTAGTTTTTTACTGTACTGGTCTTTATTATTCATTGAAATGAGATTCATTGTTAATCAAATTTTGAAATCGGTAACTAATATTATACATATAAGGTAAAGTGTCTATAATTGTATAGTTTTTCTCTTATGTTGTTATTGTATACTTCTCTTTTTAGTTACGAGTATTATATATATATACTATATATAGGTTAAAACGCTGCCGTTTGGCAGCTGGTGCTACAGTAGCCGCCCAATGGGCTCCCAATTTGGGCCGGCCCATTTGGCTTTTTTTTTTTTTTTTTTTTTTTTTGTAGGCAATGTAAAAAAACCGCTCGGCAAAAAAAAAAAAAAAAAACCTACAAAAATATTGACTTACTCAGATAAAAAAATACTCGCGACATGAGGCCCAACACATAAGCCCATATAAAAAAAACAAACTATTAAACATGAGACCGAAAAAATAAATCCGCACAAATAAAAAATAGAAAAAAATAAAAATAAAATTTAACGTCAAACTATTAACCCGCACAATTAAACATGAGACCGAAAAATAAACAGCGCACACAATACAACGTAAAAAACGCACTGCAGTAACGCACGATTTTTTCTCTTTAAAGCCCAGGTTTCTATAAAATTATATTAAAAAAAACCCGTAAAAGCCAAAAAAAGATAACCTTATAAACATAAGCCCCACACATAAGCTCATATAAGAAAAAAAACAAACTATTAAACATGAGGCCTGAAAAATAAAAACCGCCCAAATAAAAATAATAAAAATAATAATGCCAGTTCGCGTAGAATAAAACGACGTAAGTTTTGTTTCCACACTACTACAGTGGCTACGGAACCCTTTGGACTCCAATTTGGGATGAAAGCCAAATACCAACTCATTTGGCTTTTTTTTTTTTGTAGGCAATGTAAAAAAAACGCTCGGCACAAAATAGAAAAAAAAATTACAAAAATATTGACTTATTAATATAAAAAAATGCCCGCGACATGAGGCCCAACACATAAGCCCATATATAAAAAAACAAATTATTAAACATGAGACCGAAAAAATAAACCCGCACAAATAAAAAATATAAAAGAATAAAAATAAAATTTTAACGCAAAAATTAACCCGCACTATTAAACATGAGACCGAAAAAATAAACCCACACAGAATACAATAAAAAAACGCCATGTTCCCATAAAATTATATTAAAAAAAACCCCTACGTCGTTTTGACGTAGTTGCTACAGTAACCGGCCCATTGGGCTCCCACTTTGGGCCGGCCCATTTGACTTTTTTTTTCTTTTTCTTTTGTTACAGTAACCGGCCCATTGGGCTCTCACTTTGGGCCGGCCCATTTGACAATTTTTTTTTTGGTTTTTCTTTTTCTTTAACTTGGCAACTTTAAAAAAAAATTACTCGGCACAAAATAGGAAACAAAATTACCCATATAAAAAAAACTATTAAACATGAGATCGAAAAAATAAACCCGCACAAATTAATATAAAAAAAATTGCTCGGCACAAAATAGGAAAAAATATTACAAAAGTACTGATTTATTCAGATCAAAAATACCCACGACATGATGCTTAACACATAAGCCCATATAAAAAAACAAACTATTAAACATGAGACCAGAAAAAAAAAACTATTAAACATGAGACCGGAAAAATAAACCCGCACAAAATAAAAAATAAAAAAGTTAACGCCTCGCATCAATTAATGTCACGCATCAACGCGCGAACAATCATGTTTAACACATATTTACCCAAATCTCATAAAATTATATTAAAAAAAACCAAATAGCCAAAAAAATACCTTTAAACATACAAATAATTAAGCTCATATAAGAAGAAAAAAAAACAAAGCCGAAAAAATAAACCAGCAAAAAAAAAAATTAACGCTCCGCTGCATCGCGCGGGCAATCACGCTCGTTTTTTATATATGAAGAATGAAGATACATACCTATTGATGGCCCAATTAGAAGAGTCTGATACTCTGATTGGCTTTTGGCTTAACATCATCTATATTTTAACGCAAAAATTAACCCGCACTTATAAACATCAGACCGAAAAAATAAACCCACACAGAATACAATAAAAAAACGTCATGTTCCCAAAAATAATATAAAAAAAAACTCATATAGCCAAAAAAAAACTTTTAAACATGAGCCCCACACATAAGCCCATATAAGAAAAAAAAACAAACTATTAAACATGAGGACGAAAAAATAAAAGCACACACCTCGCACCTACGCGAAAAAAATTAACGACCCGCAGCAACGCACGGTAACAAAATCTAAGCTTGTCCAATTAGTAGATAGCCCACTTTCTTTGGTGTTGGTCCATAATTTAGTGCAAGTTGGGTTAATATACTATTATTAAAAAACTAAAAGCTTATATTGCATATCAACTTTAACCATACATTAAACAATGAACTGAAAAGTTTTTTTGTAACCAAGCCAGCAGAGAGCTATCTTAAGAAAAGTTGGGAAAAGTAAATTTAATACTTTTTTTAAGGTTTAAACTTGGGGTCCCCCACCCCCCTCCCCCCCCCCAACCCCCACCCCCCCCCCTCCAACCCCCCCCCTAAATGAAAATTATACAAAATGATTTTGAAATTTAATTAGTGCTTTCTAAATATAATTTAGAAAACTGAATTTGAGTTAAACATATAAATACATGCATAAAGTATTCTGTTCAAAGAGCAGCATTTTCACAAGTTGGCTTTAAGGCTTTGAGAAAGTTTATAAAGAACTGATATTTTTTCTGTAATTTATACTATTTACAAATATAGTTCCCGTAATTATCGTTTAGTTAGGTAGTGTTTGGCTAATTTCAGGGCTAGAGCCAAAAACTATTCAAGACCTTCACAACAATATGGATTTGGTCTTCAAAAACTAATTACACTCGCCCTTCTTACTTCAAGTTTTTAATTGTTTGCTACATTTTATACCTTTCTTTTTCTTTTCTTTTTTAACTGCAACTAAGTTCTGTCAATATATATACAGTTAAATAAATCCACATATACCATTAAGACCACAAGCTAATTCTAGTATCTAACTCCTTCTATTTTTTCCTTCATATTTCCAACTCAGGCCTTGTAACTTGTAACTTCCAATTTGGTAGGGAATCCAATTTCCCTCTAGATAGTGGTAGTACGATCTTAATTTATTATGGCATACAAAGATTATAACCGGTTCAAGAGGGTTTGGTCATGGTTCCAAGATTAAATTGTCCACTTCTGTAGGAGAATCACACATCCAGAAAAAAAAAATAGGGGGGGGGGGGGGGAGGGGGGGGGGGAAAGGGTTTAAAAAAAAAAAAAAAAAAAAAAAAAAAAAAAAAAAAAAAATAAAATAAAATTATTAAAAGGAAAAAAAAATTTTTTTAAATAAAAAAAAAAACACTTTTTGTACTTGCTAAACTTTTCTGAGTATCAATTACCAATTCACCATTGTCGTTTGGGTTTACATATTTTTCCATTAATTTTAAGGGTCAAAATTGGCAATATTTTGACCCAAAGTGAAATCATTTCTACATGTTAAATTTGTCATCTCTGAAACATTGCAACTCATGTCATGTAGTATTGTTTAATATATAAAATAAATTAATCAACTGTATGAATCACTCAATTTTTTTATAATGGCAAGTCATTGTATCATATTCAACAGCAATGTCAACCACTTTTGTCTGTTGTTCTTGTTTCTGTGAGCCAAGTCTTACAATAGTAATGTTTGTTTTCACATAATCCAGTCTTATATGACAGGTATGTGTATTTATATGATAAATGTGGATATGGGAAAGCGGGTGGGTCGACATTACCGTCGAATGGGCCACCTAAGCATAATCTTTTGAGAAGTCTGTGTCAAGTTTATGCAACTGATCAAGAACTAGAACTAGAACAAAACAATGAAAAAAACAATTAGTTTGTAATCATTTGTATGACTGTACAAATCGACAGCAAAGTAAACCGACAACAATTGCAGCCCTTGGCTTTTTTCCTTTGTCGGGCATCCGTTTAGCATCTGGTGTTTGTCTCCTTAAATTTATAAAATCCAAGTTTATCAATGTGTCCGCCCCAGTTGTGATTTTTTTTTGTGACCGAGTCCGCACCTAATACCTTTGCGATGTAGACACATTAGATTTTCTTTGTTTAACAATTTTCGGGGCTTAGCATACAAATAGATCTAATCAAAAGAAGTGACCATCATCTCTAAAGTTGTTTTGAACATGAACTTCCATCTTTCAATTCCAATGGTAATATCAATCATCTTTAATATTACTGTACTATCTTTCATATTCAGAGTTTTCAACAAAAAGAGGTCAAACAATGGTAAACACATAAACCCACCTCAAGCAAAGGGCGCCTGGCCTATAATCGGACACCTACACCTTCTTGGTGGATCTCAGTTACCACACAAAGTCTTAGCTACCTTAGCTGAAACATATGGCCCCATTTTCACTATCAAACTCGGCTTTCGTCTAGCCTTGGTAGTAAGTGAGCCAGAAATGGCCAAAGTATGTCTCACCACAAACGACAAGGACTTTGCAGATCGACCTACATCAGTTTTACCTCAAATCATGGGGTATAACTATGGCATGTTCAGTTTCGCTTCATATGGAGATATTGAGACAAGTTCGCAAATTATTACACTCGAGCTTCTTTCTCAACGCGAGTTGAAACGCTTGGACATATTCGAGTCTCGGAACTTCAAGTGTCCATGAAAGATATCTATGAATCTTGGGTGAAGAACAAAGAAAAGGAAAATTTAGATATGGTGAAGATGGATATGAAACATTGGTTTGGAAATTTGATATTACCCGATGATGAAGAAGGTGTTCGGTTCCAAGCTGTTACAAGGAGATTCTTTGAGTTATTGGGTGTGTTTGTGGTGTCTGATTTAATTCCTATTTTTAAGGGTTTGGATATTGGAGGATATAAGAAAGCCATGAAGTGTACTGCAAAAGAAATGGATACTTTTTTTTAGGAGTGGTTAAAGGAGCATAAAAAAGAGAAAGAAATGACTAAAAAGCGTGACGGAAACGAATTAGTATTAATGGATGTCCTGATATTAATTTTTGAAGATGCTTCTGAAGAGGATTTTCCCGGTTTTGACCATGATACAATCATCAAATCATCATGTTTTGTAAGTTATAATACGGACCGAATTTGAATTAGTTATTGATTAACTGGTGTAATAAGTTTCATCTTGCAGGGGCTTCTAACAGCTGGGTTGTGTTGGACCTTTGTAATGTCTCGCAGCCAAACAAAAGAAAGAAAGCCCGCAAAGGTTACTGCTTTGGGCCATACAACCCGAAACCCATTAGGATTACAGTTACATACGGTTATTAGGTTATAGGATATGTCGACTACTTTTGTAGAACCGGTACCATTCACACCGATTCATTGTCTATATATAGATTAGGTTTCTGTAAATCAAACTTATCCTTCATTCAATATAATATCAGTTTATTAAGGATCAAATCCCTTCTTCTTTTATTCCTGCTGTTCTTTTATTTGATGATGTTCATGAAGTAGTTTGATCATATATCGATCCTGGAAAACCCAATTCAGACCTGTAAAACATTGGTATCAGAGCCCACGGGATCAAACAACACAAAAATTCATGCCTCAACCATCATCATTCAAACCTGCGTTTTGTCTTATAAAGACACGCAATCATGATGCCACGAATTGAAGAAAGTAGAAATTGGTTTCTACCAGGTTACAACAACAAACTGATGTACCAGGGATGTCCAAAGAACTAACAAGGGTTTCCATATTTGAACAAAAAACATACAAGACACGAAACGAATTTTTAGAAGACCACAATATTTGTGGATCAAGGCAAAAATTTATATGCCTTTGAAGTTTCGTTTTTCTGCAAAATTGCAGATTAGGGCTAGAGGAAATCTGCCCAGATGTCACTTGGAAATAAAGTGACTGGACGGACCCTATTGAAGACATCAGGAAGGCATCAAGAACGAGATTATTGGAGATTTTTTTGCAGTTTTCAGTTTTCAATTGTGGTAACCCCACCATGACGGCGTTAACCCGCTTGAAATCGTGATCATTTGAGACATCATGAGAAGTCATGCAGAAAACTTTGAAACCAAGATGGCGGCACTAACCCTGCTGGAATTCGGTTTAACTAGAAACCGAAAAGCCATGAAGAAATAAAGAACTTGAAGTAATTAAAGAGAAGAAGAAGCTTTGGCATCTCACATAAGGGGAGAACTGTTTGGACGCATTGTAATGTCTCCACAAACAAAAGAAAGAAACCCCAAAGGTTACGCTTTGGGCCATATAACCCGAAACCCATTAGTATTACAGATTTAACATACGGTTTATTAGGTTATAGGATAGTCGACTACTTTTGTAGAATCCGGTACCATTCACACCCGATTCATTTTCTATATATAGTTTAGTTTCTGTAAATCAAACTTATCCTTCATTCAATATAATATCAGTTTATTAAGGATCAAATCCCTTCTTCTTTTATTCCTGCTGTTCTTTTATTTGATGATGTTCATGAAGTAGTTTGATCATATATCGATCCTGGAAAACCCAATTCAGACCTGTAAAACAGGTTGGACACGACAACTGTGACTCTAACATGGGCTTTATTTTCACAAAATTAATTATACAAAATATTTTCTAATTAAAAGAAAAGTTTTATTAAAAACTTAAAATTTGAAATTCAAATTTTCCCCCCAAAATGGAAGCTTTTATACCAGATACAACCTTCCCCACAAAAAGACAAAAAAGGAGCGTGGTCTACTTGGCGGCCCCCTTATATATCTGTGACCACCGGGACCACCACCAGTGACTGTTAGATTTTACTGCCTATAAATACTGCTCCGTTCCTTGCAGAAAAAACATTCTTTTGTAAAAAAACCTTCTTTCTCTCACTAAATATCTTGATCACTAACATCTCTTGATCTTGTTTCAAATGATCTAATCTCTTCTTCTTATCTCTTCCCTCTCATTCAAGTGCAAGAGAAGAACACCCGTATTCGTCAGGAAACGAAGTGTTGATTAATGATCTCTTCTCATTTCTTCTAAGTATCAAATCTCTATTGTAATTATCTTGTGTATTTGTGTGATTCGGATATTGTGTAAATCCAATAGTATAGATCTAGTGATCGTGTTGGGAATAAATCTTCATCAAGAGTTAATACTGCCAAGGTATAACTAACAGTACTAATGGAGTTAGTACTGCCAGTACAAACTTAGTACTGTAAGAGTTAGTTAATACTGCTATAAGAAAGGTTAATATTGCTGATGGTCAAAGCTGATGACTTGGAGATAAGGATGCAATGAGATAAATATGGAATGTATATCTTTATATTTTAGGAAGATTTGTATATGATTATAATTGTAATTGATCCTAAAAGTTCGGTAGTTATCTTGTAAAGGACTCTTTGTGGTGTATAAAAGGAGATCCTAGGTTAAGGTTTTATATACGCTTAAGAGATAGAGATACATCTTAGAAAAAGAACGTATAGCTTCAAGGTTGTAACCCTAGTACTACAAGAGTACTCGTATTATTGATTTAATAATATTGAAGCAGTTTGTGTTCTGTTCATTGTTCTTTGTTTGGTAATGTTCCATTGATAAATATGTTACCATGGTTTGTCACAACCAAACAGGAGATACAGTTTCATATGATCAGTTGTATGATTCCTTAGTGATATTTGAACCACATGTTCAAGCATCCAAAGCAAAGAGAGCTGCCAGGAATCATGATCTATTAGCCCTAATTGCTCATTCAAATGCTTCTTTGTCATAACCTAATGCAAATCCTTCTTATTCACATTCACCACAATCATACTATGTCACACATCCATCATTAGTTGTTGATTATGAAGAAGATTATCAAGGGGAGTTACAAGGGTATTCTCAAGAAGACAAGCTTACAACTGCAATGATGTTATTTGCTCGAGCAATCTACCAATAATCATCTTCGTACTTCATCAAACATAAGAAATCAATATGTGATTCAGGATGGAAGAATTGACATACAAACCAAGAATACAGGATATGGTGGAAATGGTAACATGTATGTAGGGAGACAAAACAGGAACCAAGCATTTAATGCAGGAAATGGGTTAACTCAGTATGATGAAAGTAATCAGATTGTTCAACATGTTCCACGAACTGAGTCAAATCCAGGAAAAGGTAAATGTTTAGTGTTATAACTAAAATGAAAAAGGACATTATGCTCGTGATTGTCAAAAACCAAGAGTTCACGATGCAAAGTATTTTAGAGAACAAATGTTGTTAGCCATGAAAGATGAAGCCGTAAGCAACCTCAAGGACGAAGAAAATGATTTCATGCTCGATGATTCTTTTGGAGATGAAACATTGGAAGAGCTAACTGTTGCAGTAATCATGATGGCACGAATTCAACTAGCTGATAACAACGCTGTGACTGAGCCAAACTATGACGCTGTCAGTGAGGTAAATGCTTCACACAAGGTTCATGAACAAGAGAATCATGTGAAATAAAAAACTATTATTCACACATCCAATGATGATCAAATTGATTCTAATATCATATTTGATGATTCTTATGTAGAAAATAATGGTGGCACATCTGAACATGATTCAAATGCTCATGACGAATATCATGATATTCAAATTCTGGCATATAATGTTCAAAGAGAAGCTAAAAATAAAAAACAATTAAAAATGAGCTTAAAAAGCATGTTGGGAATAAATCTTCATCAAGAGTTAATACTGCCAAGGTATAACTAACAGTTCTAAGGGAGTTAGTACTGCCAGTACAAACTTAGTACTGTAAGAGTTAGTTAATACTGCTAGAAGAAAGGTTAATACTGCTGATGGTCAAAGCTGCTGACTTGGAGATAAGGATGCAATGAGATAAGGATGCAATGAGATAAATATGGAATGTATATCTTTATATTTTAGGAAGATTTGTATATGATTATAATTGTAATTGATCCTAA
>BQNB010146166.1:0-12466 GCA_026074375.1 Tanacetum coccineum
ATTTGTTAAAAAGAAAGATGGATCTTTCAGAATGTGTATCTATTACCGGGAGTTGAATAAACTTACTATAAAGAATTGTTACCCATTACCCAGAATCGATGACTTATTCGACCAACTTTAAGGTTCGAGTGTCTACTAAAAAATCGACCTAAGATCAGGTTATCATCAACTGAGAGTGAGGGATGAAAATATTCCTAAGACTGCTTTTAGAACAAGATACGAACACTATAAATTTCAAGTTATGCCATTTGGTTTAACTAACGCACCTGCTGTATTCATGGATCTCATGAACCGTGTATGTAAACCATATCTGGATAAATTCATAATAGTGTTTATTGATGATATTCTTATCTACTCTCGTAACAAAGAAGAACATATAAATCATCTAAGGATAATCTTAGAATTACTCAAGAAAGAAGAATTGTATGCCAAGTTCTCCAAATGTGGATTTTGGATTCATATCGTGCAATTTCTTGGACATCTCATTGATAGTCAAGGACTTCATGTTGATCTTGCCAAGAACAAGGCAGTTAAGAATTAGGAAACTCCTACTTCACCCATAGAAGTTCGTCAATTCTTAGGACTCGCCGAATATTACTGAAGATTTATCAAAAGTTTTTCAAAGATTGCAAAGCCTTTGACTAAATTAACTCAAAAAAACAAGAAGTATATCTGGGATGAAGAACAGGAATCAGCTTTCCAACTCCTTAAACAAAAACTTTATGAAGCACCAATCCTAGCATTATCGGAAGGAAACGATGACTTTGTCGTTCATTTACTAAGATGCTTCAATCCAAGATTATGGGCAGATGTTAATGCAAAGAGAAAAAAGATTATTGCATATCACCTGACAACTCAAGCCACGTGAAGAGAACTAAACCACGACACGACCTCTAAAAAAAAAAAAAAAAAAACAAAAAAATCGAATTAGGAGTAGTAGTGTTCGCTCTTAAAATTTGGAGATACTATCTGTATGGCACATAGTGTACTGTGTTCACTGATCATAAAAGTCTTCAGTATATCCTTGACCAGAAAGAGTTGAACATGAGACAACGCCGTTGGTTATAATTGCTCTTTAGATTACGATTGTGAGATTCGTTACCATCCTGGAAAGGCGAATGTTGTAGCAGATGCCTTGATCCGAAAGGAACAAATCAAACCACTCTGAGTTAGAGCATTAGTTATGACCATTCACCCAAAATTACCATCATAAATCCTCGAAGCCCAATCTGAGGCGATCAAAGAAGGTAACATCGAAGCTGAGAACCTATGAGGAATGGACAAAGCATTTGAAGTACATCCTGATGGAACTCGTTATATTAAGAATCGAAGTTGGTTACCACTCTTTGGTAATCTGAGAGACTTGATCATGAATGAGTCCTATAAATCAAAGTATTCCATCCACCCAGGTTCTGACAAGATGTATCAAGATCTAAAGAAACTCTATTGGTGGCCTAAATGAAGCAATCAGCGGCTGAATATGTCCAGCAAGGTTAACATGCTCTAAGTAAAGCTAATGCCAAAAGCCATCTGGCTTGCTGATACAACCATAAATTCCTACATGGAAATGGGAAAGAATAACGATGGACTTCGTTACAAAACTACCCAAAACATCAAGCGGACATGACACAATTTGGGTCATTGTAGACCGCCTTACCAAATCAGCACATTTCATCCCCATTGTTAGTGCAAATATTACGATATTTAATCTACATGTTCTCTTTTGTTTTTGATATGTACAAACATGTAAACGTTGTAATAATCATAACGTAAAATGTACCAGTTACTCATCATCAAAATTTTGTCCTCAACATTACATCAACATCTCACGTCATCGAGATCCTCGTATGTTAAACAACACATGTTATGCACATTTTTGTTATGTGAATTAAGATCAAACCTCATTGATCACATTTTGCATCTACAATACTTTATTAAACAAGAAAACTTTATGTTGAGCAACCTCAACTAAACTTTTTAATATATATACACAAGTTTACTTAAGTAAAAATAAAATACAAAATAGATTTTACATCATGCATGACATCATACATATAGTTGACCTTTATGTATTGTCACATCATAACTTTCCAAATCTAGCCATAATCTTTAAAGATTGCATAAGATTTTATAAGATTTTTTATCTCAAAATCCAGATTAGTTACTGTAGACCAGTGCCATTGAATTTGGCTGCCGGTTCCATTTGCCAATGGCACTGGCGGAACCGGGCTATAGTAGAAATGTTTGCCTATAAATACCAAGCCATTTCTCCTCATTTAGATACACTTTTCACACACATTTTCTCTGCATTTTTCCATCATTTAGATCAGTAGGTAACACCCTCATTTGCATATGATCATAATGCTTCTAACATTCATTTTGTTGTAAGCATACTTCTATGATAATCCACCAAAGCAAGCCTTGAAGATCTTGCCATTTCCATCCACCACCAAGCATATACATATGAAGATCTACATAATTAGAGATCTCATCATCATCATCATCATCATCATCCATTTGAAGGCTTCCCATTAATGGAAGTTTATTTAGATTAGGCATTTGTATCTATAAGACACATTGTCTTGGATCATCATTGTAATCACATTTTGTATCACCAAATAGGATAGATGGTTTATGTGTTTGTGCCATAAAACACAAGGTTTGTTATGTTGGGTTTGGGTTGGTTCTACCCGGTGTGTAAGACTCGTATCTAGACTTTGTACCGGATAAAGTGTAAGCGATGATGGGTTGGTTCTACCCAGTGTGTAAGAACTCGGTATTTAGCTTTGTACCAAGAGAAAATTGTAAGCAAACTATGTTAAGTTTTCTCCGCCAAAAGGAGCTTGTTGGATCTAGTAAGTAACTCTTAATTGGGTACTAGGGAGTGAGTAGCGGAGAGAAGATCCGAGACCAAACCGACTATAAATTATCCGTGTCCGTTTGTGTCATTTTTTTTTATATTTTGCATTACTCTTTATTTACATTTATGTCTTTAAATTTATGCTTGCATAATATCCATGTAGTATGTTGATTGTGTTCATGAATGCATTGCATAATCTAAACATCTTAGTTGCGGAAAAGTTAAAGCTTAGTACTAGCTTTGTGTTTAGACTATTGTTTTGATGTACTTGTGCTTTGATGCATATATGATTGTGTTGGTCTACGTGGTTATTTTATTCTTTCTTATAAATCATGAAATATGTTTTCTTATTGGTGTACTATTTCATATTACGTCGTGAATGATCGAGCGATTTGAACAAAAAGTTTGTGAAATTTTCAATCGAGAAACGTATCACATCCCCCCCCCCCTTTCTACGTTTTCCACAATTGGTATCAAAGCCATGTGGCTCTAGTTTTCAAAACAAATGGTTTTCAAAATCGAGTACGATCCATGTATCAATCTATCCGAAAAACGAGACTTAATGTGAAAAGTATATTATTCTTAGAAGTCTTGTTTCTTGAATATCTTTGTTATACAAGCTTGAATAATGTCCAAAATTTGTCATATAAACTTACCTTAAAGCCTACCAAGTGTTATACCTTTTCGTCGGTTCAAATATGAGTTTTTTGAAAAATTGATTTGACCAGCTAGTTCTGTTCGACAACAAGCTGGTGCCTTTGTAGGAACAGCACCGGCTAGGCGGTTCTACAGAAGGTTTTGCAAAAATTTTGTCAACTTCAAAAGGTCATTAAATAAAAACTGTAAGTCCGTACGAGTCGTGCCACCTACCGTTTCGAAAATAATTGAGTCTAGTTTCTAATAAAATAGGTTAGAGGTATTGATTATAAGTTTAAGTAAGTCGAATTTACAAAATACCCAAAAGTGTCCAAAATTTCTAATTTCATATTAACATAAAAACTCAAACTTTTGAGTCGGGCAACTTGGGTTGGTATCCTTTGAACATTAACACATTCCTCTTTAAAATTAAAGTATTTTGTTCATTAATAAAGCTTGGTATACATCGTCATACTCAAACACAAGGCAAAAAGAATTCTTTGTATATACGGTAAAGTGATTAGTTACTCAAGTTTGCATTACTTGTATATATAATTGTATGGCCTATCCTCATTGTATTTTGAGAGCTTGCTTATTTGAGTGAAATAAAATGTCAACCAGTCCTGTTTGTTCCCCTAATTGTATGGCAATTAAGATGCTTAAAGGAAAATAAATATGTTTCTAAATAGTGTTTGGGTTAACTCATATCTTTGTCAAAAACCGAATTTCCGTAAATGTTTTTGTCAATCTCAGTATTAGTAATGAAATGAATATAATGTGTGGATATGCTATATGATTACTTGTCTTTTCATCTTAATTAGTTTCATATCCACTTTGCTTCCTATATGTGATCTGTTATTTGAATGCTATGATTAATTGCACAATAAGGCTTATCAAGATCTTTGTGGTGTTAAAGTTGGTGTTTTTATAGTTGTTATAGCCTTCTAGGATCAAGTTGTGCAAAAGAAACCAAGCAAAAACGTTCAAAAGGGTGATTTTTAGGTGCTTTTAGGTGGAAAAAGTCGAATTTTTCTTGACTGCGTTTTATCTCTCTGGCAAAATTCTTCATTGCGTTTTGTCTCATGCGTCTTGTCAAAAAAAGGACACTGCATTTTGTCATTTTGTGAAGGACAAAAGTTCTGAGTTTTGTCTTATTAAGGACTGCGTTTTAACTACTGCGTTGGTTAAATTCTCAATTAAGTTGTCCGTTAGAGAGAGTCCCGAATCAAGTTGAGAGTTGTCAGTAAAGTGTGGTGGAACATATGTGGATGATGGATTTGTAGATGATTGTGTTCACCAAGCTGATCACCCATCACTTACAAAGCAAGCACAAATTCTACCCGAGGCCAGATTCTCTAGTTCATTTGCCTTATGAAGAGTATGTTCTAGGATATCTCAAGTTTAGTGCGAAGGGAACCAAACGGAAAGTCTTTGGGATGCCTATTCCGAATAATCTGATCACTGCTGACATTCAAGGAGAACAATACTACAATGCGTATCTGGAGAAAGTAGCTAAGCATCAAAGATATCTTGTCGGTGAAGAAGTTAGTGATCCTTACTCTCCTGTACCTAAACCTGCTAAGGCCACCAAACCCAAAGCAACTAAGCAATCTAAGCCTTTAGCACCTAAAGCAGCACCAGTCACAAAACCTGCAACCGCCAAGGCTCTCAAGCCCACTGCTTCTCAACCACCCAAACCAACACCTGCAACAACTAAACCCTCCAAGAAAGACCAAAGTAAAAAGCGTAAACTGGTTAAGGAGTCTTCTGAGGCACCATCTCCAGCCAAACGACCTAAAGCTAGTAAGGTGATAAAGAAGCGAACGCAAAAGAGCTCTCTTCAGTTGGTAGATAAGTTCGTAGATGAATGTGTTCCAGTGAATGAACCCAGGTTTGGTGATGAAGAGGCTGATATGAAAAAGGTAGTGGAAGAAAGTTTAAAGGATGTTTACACTGCACATCAGGGTCCACTTCCATCGGTGGTGATCAGAGAACCTGAATCTTGAAAATTTCAACCGCTCCCAGAGGTACAGGGAAAGGGAAAGAGAAAGTCAATGAAGAACAAGCTGCTCAAGTTCTACTCAACCTTCATACTCCAAAGAAAAAGAGCCCTGCTGATCAGTTTATCTTTCAGAGGCGCACTCCTGTACCAACTAAACTCTTGGGTCATGAAGAATCTTCTTCATTGTATGCTGAACTTGGACTGACTGACAGCGAGACGGAATCTGATGATGATGTATCTTCTAAGATTAATCCTGAAGCTCAAGATAAAGGCCAGGCTGGACCAAACCCTGGTAAACAAGTCGAAGGCCAGGCTGGATCAAACCCTGGTGACGATGTAGAGTCTCAACCTCAATCAAGTCATGTTGTTCATGCTGGACCAAACATTGAACACATGGACTTTGAGGCCACTAATGCTTCAACCCAACAAAACCCTGAGCAAATGGATGAAGGGTTCATTGCAATTGCCTACCTTAAGGTTTAGGAGAATCCCAATCTAACGGTGAAAGAGTAGGTGGTTCTTAAGGAACCTGCTAGCTCTACAGGGAGCTTGTCTTTTCTACAACACCTTACTAAAGACTTCAGCTTTGGCGATCAATTCTTCAATGATAAACCTTCTGAGGTAGAAAATGATAAGACAATTGCAGAAACCGATGTTGAATCGATGGTGTCCGTCACAATCCATCAAGACACGTCTGCGATCCCTCTTATGACATCACTGGTGATTGATCTCATTTCTATACCTGATTCTCCTAATGAACATCGGCCACTACCAGCAATCGCAACCACAACAGAAACAACAACAAAGTCAATAACAACTCTTCCTTTACCACCTCAACCACAACAAAGTACCACAGATTCCATCTTGATAAAGCGCATCGGTGAGCTTGAACAACATATGGTGGATCTGATACAATACAACTTAGCCCTGGAGGAAAGGATGGACAAACATGGGTCCAGATTGTACAAATTGGAGAATCTTGACATTCCCCATCAGGTGAGTAAAGTAGTGGATGAAATTGTCACAGATGCTATTGACTGGGCTATTCAAGCTCCACTCCGGGATCGCTTCAGAGATTTGCTAGAAGCTGACATGTACGAAGCTCTAGAGAAGTTAATGGACCATGATCACTCTGACCAGCTGCTAACTGTTTTGGCTGAAGCACGAAGAAAGAAGAAAAAGAGACATGATTCACCAAAAGCACCACCTGGGTCTCCACCTCATCAGCCACCCCCTCCTCTACCACTTGCAGGTCTATTTGGAACTTTAGGAGCTTTTAGAACTTCTAGATCATCTCAATTGCCTCATCCTCCTGCACCTCTATCCACCAACTAGAGTTATCAGTCAAAAAGCATAGTTGCCCCAATCTCTTCAAAGACAGCTGTTTAGCTGAATATATGGCTTGGACGACTACTGACACAAGACTCAATCCGTCTGTCTCATCAACTCCTAAAGATCTACATATGGAGGATGATACGGCTCCCGACGAACAGGTACACTCGTCTGATGATGAAGACATCGGGAATGATCATATTCCTAAGGTGAACTTGACGCAAGATTGGTGGAAGCCACTTTCTGAGGAAGACAGACCTGCTACACCAGAACCTGCCTGGTCTATTCCATCATCTGACCTGCCTGTCCCAATAAACAACTGGGTATCTGCTCTTGCATCCACCTATGTACCTCCACCAGAGAGCTCGTTACTTACTCAGACTGGTGACATGGCAATCTTTATGGACTGGTTCTATAAAAAGAAAGGGATCAAGGAACTTACACAAAAAGACTTAGAAGGCCCTACATTTGAAATCGTCAAAGTCTTCCTTCTTAATGTGATTCATCTCTAGTAATAAATGGAAGAATTCCATAAACTACTCACCGATAAAGTGGATAATGTAATCATCAGGTATAATGTCAGCAAACCACTACTACTAGGTGGTTAGCCAGGGCAAGTCACAATTCAAGCTAACTTCTTCTTTAATAAAGATTTGGAGTATCTAAGATATGGTAGCAAGGGTGGCAGACCTGCGTTGTCAATCTCGAAGATGAAAGCGGCGTGTTATCCTGATGTTGGTTTAGAGCAAATGGTACCCAATCAGATGTGGATTGAAGAAGAATGAAAGTATGACATTGCTGCTATGTATGGTATTTCTCACTGGTGGTTCCAAAGACAATGATTCTACATTGACAGATACACATCTAAGGTTGACCGCAAAGCTGTACGGACTTATATACGCATTTTAAGTGCTGTCAGGAATGAAGTTTTCTCCTTATATGGGTACGATTACATGAAGACGATCGTCCTTCATACAGCTGATCTTAACGAATATATTATTACGGAAAGGGACTTCAAATATATGTACCCGAGTGACTTTGAAGATCTGTACTTATTGAATCTTCAAGGTCATCTGAACCATCTTCCACCCGAAGATAAGAAGATCCTCTCTACTGCAGTCAACTTATGGATCAAAAACCTGGTTATCAGACAACAGGTAGAAGACTTCCAACTGGGGATTGAGAGCTACCAGACTCAGCTAAACCTCACCAAACCTCGATGGGATGCAACTGGTTTTGAGTTTAAGCACGACTTCACCGTAATTGACTCTTCAAGAGCCATCACATTTAGGGATAAATATGTGGTTCTGATGATCATGCGGTTCAATGAGATCCACAAGTTCAGTGACGGCACTCTACAACCGATTGATGAGTTGGACTACCGGGTCAAGGAATTCAAGGTTAACAAGATGAATTCGAGTTTGAACACATGATTTTGGACAAGGAAAGATGTCGACAGAAGAAAGGAGTTCATGTTTGCCATTCAGAAATGGCTTAAGATAAGGAGGATCTTCTGTAACCTGGAAAGCTTTGTTGGTGGACGAATAAGAGAAGGAGACTACAGACTTCTGCATCGAACCGAATGACCACATCATCTCTGCAATCAAGATCTATCTTTTGTTGGGTATATTTCTATAGGTTGTTGTAATATGTACATTATAAAGTAGTGATTAAGACGTGTTTTGTATCAGTTTATTTGGTTTTCTGAGTTTGTGTCAAATTTTGAAACCATTAGAACAAACTCATAATAACTGACACGAAATGTGTCCCTCACTAATTGAGGGGGAGCATGAATATGTTCCATTATCGACTAGTATAAATCAAACACATTTTCCCCAAAATTTCCTAACTTAAATCAATTAAGATCTAAAATCTCAACGGGTTTGCAATTTTTGATCAGGGGAGAGAATGTGATTTTAATATGAAAATCTGATAAAAATGTGATCTTTTGGACTCAAGTGTAGGCTCTCCCATATGTGCTAAACTCTTTTGAATATCGATGTACATATTGATGGGGAGCGAATGGTGTATGATGGCAATTGTGGAAATACCAAAGACCGACCCTGTAATTACTTTATCAGAGTTATAAGGATGATAAGGTTAGGTACTCGTTCCCACGATCCCGCCAGAGCCGAAGGGATCTACCCAGGGACAATCTACTATTTAGTGTAGATGTCCTTAGGTATGATTACAGATGGAGTAACGTGAGAATAAAGGAATAGTGCAGACTGAGATGGAGCTAGTACTGGACTTACCCACAAGGTACTGTATAATGAAGTCTCGGTATGCACCTAAAGGGGTTGAAGAATGGAAAAAGACATGTTAAGATAAAGGGTGAAAGAAAGCACTCCTTAACATTAGCATAACCCGGTCAAACATACGCTGAAGAATACATGTTGATTGCTGACATTGAAGACAAGTATCATGGACCCAGTGATATGCTACACAACCCTCCCTAGCCACTCAAGATCCCTCAAAGGATTCTTGTTTCATTTCTCACGGAGATCAATACATTTCTACGTCTCTCTCACTCCGAGTTAGACGATATTGAAAAGGTGGCAGTCTGCTCCAGCCTCCGACTACTTAAAACCAAAAATGCACTATTGAGTCAAGAGCCATGAGATCATCCACATATCTCGCTAGGACACTAATTCAACTTACATTTGTTATTCACACACTGTGAATAACAAGTAATATCTAAAGAGTCATACACATTATCCTCATGGTATTACGAGAACATCTGAGTGATACGTAAGTACTCACAATGAAGATGGAAATCCTTCTAGAGCCAATATCAAACAAGCTCTTGGCTAAGTAGGTGAATGTGAGGATCATTATGATCAAACTTGTGACAAATGGAAAGCAACGATGGTGCAATTCTTTATGAATTAAACTTGTTCCCATAATAATTGTCCCTGCAATGCAAATATTTCCATTTTGATAACCTATATTCAACTATTACATTTCAAACCTATGAATTTCACTCAACCTTTGTGTTGACCCTTTTTATGCATGTTTATCTCAGGTAATTGAGCAACTTATAGCATGGAGTGGCATGGACATGAAGATGGCTAAAACTTGTTATCATTCACATTTTATGTTTCTAGATTTTGGGACCTGCCTTTGTAAAACTCTGATTTGAAATTAATGATAACATATCTTTTGAATAAACGTCTCTTTTAGGTCGTTTTCTATGATTATGATTGTTGTATCCATGAAGTAATACCCCAGATTAGCTTCCACTGCTATATTGTAAAAATGGGGGTGTTACACATGGTTCTTGCAACCTTATTCAACGAAAGTGAACAAAGACACTCTCGTTCGTTTATTACTAACATATACTTGCAGGAATCCTCGACGGTAGCAGCTGGTAGCAAGAGACATGTCAATTCACAGCCCCATACTCACACTTCAAACTCATTATCAAAGACATGATGATAGCTGAAAGTCCTACAACACAGCTTCCGCAACTCTGATGCCTGCTATTATGATCCAGAAAAGTGTGAGCATGCGGGTCCGAAGGTCACAACATCATAAGAAGGCAATACTACACAACAAGGATGATTAAGAGATTTACTATAGATGATGATCTAAAAGAAAGCTCAAAGATCACACAAGTCTAAGGAACAAACCTAAAAGATCACTACTTGCAGTACAATGACTGATCATGAAGAATCAAAAGACTACGAGCCAGAGTCAAAGATCAACTCATAGATTGCTAGGATTCAATTTATATTTTTTGGGGTGACCTCCCTTAGGGGGAAATTGTTAGGATTATGAAAATCCATGTAAAAGACTCGGTCACCCTGTGTAATGTCTAGCATAGGTTAGCTTGTTGCTTTAATATTAATCGTCTAATTACCGTATGACTTATGGTGTTGGGCCGGGTCTTTACCCACATGTTAGCCTACTCTATAGCCCACTTAGGGGCACAAAACACTTGTATTTATACCCCATTTCCAGCCATGGGAAGGGGTTGGTTGTTCATTCTATTATACACACACATAAGTTGTAGTTTCTCTTACTAGAACTCACTTTCTCTCTCTAAGATAAATTAGCCAACCCCTGGATCATTCATTGTGTTATGATATCCAATATACTACAACTCCAACATCCAACTAAATCTCGAGACGAGATTTCTTTAAGGTTGGGAGACTATAACAACCCATAATTTTCATCTATGTAATTATCCATCTATTAAATTAGATGCAATTTTCCTCAGTGTAATATCCATCTATTAAATTAGATGCAACCATTTTCATGGAAAGATTTTTGCTTTATTCCATCCATAATGTAACGTAACTTACATTACAAAAGTAAACGTGCTCACGCAACCTACCAATGCCAATTTCATCGACGTTTGTATTAAATAAACGTTATAATATGTCAAGCAATATGTTTAAACTCCATTTTTACCATACGTTATCTATTTAACGTATTATTTATAACGTTATTATAAAACGGACTTTATACGTTAACGTTTATATCAAAACCCCGATTACATGTAATGTTTACATACAAAACAAAGGTACAAACTAATAAGGCATGTGTACAAATGTACAATGCATAGCTTTTGAATTATATTTCCCTCCAAAACTCTAGTACAACTCCTTTAAGCCCATGGTACAACCCGACAATGCATAACATTCAAACTAGCCATTTTCCCTCCAATTTTCTAAGGTATTTCGTACAACCTTTCTAGTACATGTTACAAGCTTCCAATGCATAATATTTAAACATTCTTTCCCTCCATTTCAGCCCCTACTCGTCCTAAAAACTAAAACCCTAACCCGAAAACCCTAATGAACCCGTCACCCCCTAACTAGCTCGAACTAAGTTTAAACCAAGCAACCACCCTAACTCCACCATGACTCACCACCTTGCTAGCCACCTTCAGCACCTTGTCACCACCCTAGCACCCAAGCACCTCCATGAATCACCTACTTAAACAAACTTGCACACCAAGTTGAACCTTGTCACCTCCTTGGTATGTCGCACCCTTCACCAACACCTTGCACCTCACCATACTACCTTCCTAGCTCTCCTTAGTCACCATGGCTACACCTTGGTCCCTACTCCATCCAACTTGGCCACCACACCAAGTAAACTTGGTCCCTACTCTTCCTTTTGCACTATATATACATGAACACATACATACTTCTTCAATTCACCATTTAAACTCAAAACATCTCAAAGTTATGATCTAGCCAAGCTAAGGAAGGTTAAGAAGGAAGTATAAGCTGTAGTAGAAGCCATAGAGGAGAAGAAAAGAAGTCCTTAATCCATCTCCTCAGTTTCGGATTTCATTTCACTCATTTTCGACCCATTTCACCCATTCATGTACTAGTAAGCTTTTCTACCCATCAATAAGCTCTTGTCTTGTTTTAAATCCTTAATAAGCTCTTTAGATCATGTATAAGCTACTTGTTTAAGCCTTGAACCACAAACCCATACGGTTTGGTTTTTCTAAACCAAACGAACTCATTTTGGATTTTTAAGCTCATAAGCTCTTTTCATAAGCTACAAGCTCATAAAACTTAATTATTTTAGCTTATAGTAATGGTATGTGCTTAAATACACATACCTTTTACCTTTAAAAACGAGCTGAAATAACCAAAAACGGACTTAAAATGCCA
>BQNB010146167.1:1805-16615 GCA_026074375.1 Tanacetum coccineum
AAATGAAACCCTTCATATGAAATTCCCTAGTAACGTGATACGATAAGATTTTAAGTTTCTTCAAAAGTTAGTTGAGGATAATTTATGTTAAATATATAACGAAATAATGCATCGATTTATGATTAATAACGATAAATGTGTCGGGTTTTAATAAAATAGAGTTTTATAATATTAATATATATTTTTATAAAAAATATAATAATTTATATTTTTAATTTGAAAAATGGCAATTTATACCCTTGGTTTATAAACTTTTACAAGTTTAGTCCCTAAATATAATGTATATAATTTAAACCTTTATTTTTAAAATTTGGCAAGAATAGCCCTTCGAGTTATAACTTTAATATAATTACAGAAATGGCCCTTGTAGTTAATATTTTCCAAAAGTTACAATATATACCTCTTGCATGAAAATAATTTGCAACAAGTCCAAATTCCATGCAAGCTTATTTTTAGGATTTCAAAAGAGCTTTGTAGGTTATAGCTTATTATAATAAGCTAAAATAAGTTAGGATAAACAGCTTTTACGAGCTTATAGCTTATGAAAATGGTTTATGAGCTTAAAATGACAAAATGGGTCATTTAGATTTGAAAAATTAATCCAACGTGTTTAAGCTTTTAAGACTTGATAAAAAGTTTATAGAAATGATAAATAAGCTTATAATAATAGCTTATAACAACAGCTTATGAGATTAGCTTGTAGAATTAAAGAAAACGAGTTATTAGGGTTTTTATGGTTCGTTTGGTTTTAGAAAATTAACCACGCATGGTTTTGAGTTTAAAGCTTTTAACAATAGCTTATATATGATCATGCAAGCCTTATGAAAGTTTTAAAATAGAATTTTAGCTTATAGAACAAGATTATGGCTTACTTGAGCTCAAAATGGGTCGAATGGGGTTTTTAGTACTCGTACGCCTAGAAACGACTTCACAAGGCTTCTTCTCTTGGTTATTGGCTTCACTCCTGGTCTTGGGGACTTCTCTTGATCCTTCTGGCTGATCTTATGACTCCATTGTTGTTTATGTTTGAGTTTGAGGTGTGAGATTGAATGGTAAATGGTTTAGCTATTTATAGCCTTAATAATCCTTGGAGGCCAAGTTAGCAAGAGTAAGGACCAAGGTGTGTGAGTGTTGAGAGCTAGAAGACTAGCTAAGCAAGGTGGAGGGGTTTTGGGAGGTTCGGCTAGAATGGAGTGACAAAGTGATGATGTAGAAAGCTTCGTGGCCAAGAGTTGAAAGGGAGGTGTTTGTAACCAGCTTAGGGCTGTAGTATCTTATTCATAGAGTGCTAGGATACTTGGTTGGGTTTAAAATGGGTAGAAATGGAGGGAAAAGGGTATCGGGTTCATTTAGGGCTCGGTTTAGGGTTTAGGGTTTTAAAATGTAGATTAGGGTTAGGATTAAGGGTAGATTAAGGTTTAGGATTAGTGTTAGGATTGAGATTAGGGCTTAGGATTAAGGTTTAGGGCTTAGTTTTAGGTTTAGGGTTTAGTTTTTGGTTGAAAGTGAAATTAGGGTTTAGGGTTTCGTTTTTAGGGTTTAGGGTTTTAGATTAGGGTTTAGGATGAATTAGGGTTTAGGTTTAAGGTTTAAAAGTCATGCATTAAGTGCTTGTACCTTGTACTAAAGTGGTGGTAAGAAACCAAAGTGATTTAGGAGGTAAAATGACCTAATTTGACTTTCTTGCATTATTGACTTGTACATTGAGCTTTAGAAAGTTGTAACTTGATTTAGGAGGGAAAAGATATTCAAATGTGGTGTATTGATACTTGTACACATGCTTTAAAGGCTTGTACATTCATTTTATATGTATACATTACATATAATTAGGGTTTTGATATAAACGTTAACGTTTAATGCTTGTTTTGATATAACGTTTTGAAAAGTACGTTAAATGGATAATGTACTTGGTAAAATGATATTAAGATATAGACTTGACATATTAGGATGTTTACATGATGTAAACATAGATAGAGATGACATTGGTAGAGGTTGCGTAAGCTCGTTTACTTTAGAGATGCAAGTTACGTTGCATAATGAGATAAAGCAAAAATTTCCTGTAAAAAGGTGGTATATAAAGTGCATCTAATTTAATAGATAGATATTACAGTGCATCTAATTTAATAGATGGATAATTACATTGATGAAAATTACAGGTTGTTATACATGCTGCCATGGTTGGATCTTTACATCCTACACCGGTTGCTACATTCCTGTTTTTGTCTCCACACTCGGCTGTTGTGGAATTATGTGAAGGTGTATTGAAGCATGCGACGACATTGGATCTTTATGCTATGATGCAGTAAAAATATACAATTTAATGCAGTAAAATTTACACTATGATGTAGTAAAATTTACAATCTGATGTACAATTTTATGTAGTAAAATTTACACTGTGATGCAATAAAATATACAATTCAATGCAGTAAAATTTGCACTATGATGTAATAAAATATACAATTTTAATGTAGTAAAATTTACAATGTGACGTAGTAAAATTTACAATTTAATGTAGTAAAATTTACAATGTGATGCAGTAAAATATACAATTTAATGCAGTAAAAGTTACACTGTGATGAAGTAAAATATATAATTTAATGCAGTAAATTTTACACTGTGATGCAGTAAAATTTTCAGAGATGCGGTCAAATATACAATTTAATGTAGTAAAATTTACAATGTGATACAGTAAAATATACAATTTAATGCAGTAAAATTTACACTGTGATGAAGTAAAATAAACAATTTAATGCAGTAAATTTTACACTGTGATGCAGTAAAATTTATAAAGTGATGTAGTAAAATATATATTTTAATGCAGTAAAATTTATAATGTGATGCAGTAAAATATATATTTTAATGCAACAAATTTTTTAATTTGATGTAGTAAAATTTACACTGTGATGTAGTAAAATTTACAATCTGATGCAGCAATGTATACAAATTAATGTAGTAAAATTTACACTGTGATGCAATAAAATATACAATTTAATGCAGTAAAATTTGCACTATGATGCTGTAAAATATACAATTTTAATGCAATAAAATTAACAATGTGATGTAGTAAAATATACAATTTATTATAATAAAATTTACAATTTGATGCAGTAAATATATAATTTAATGCAGTAAATTTTACACAGTGATGCAGTAAAATTTACATAGTGATGCAGTAAAATATATACAATTTAATGCATTAAAATATACAATTTAATACAGTAAAATATATAATTTAATGCAGTAAAATTTATAATTTGATGTAGTAAAATTTACATAATAATGCAGTAAAATATACGTTTTAATGCAGTAAAATTTACAATGTGATGCAGTAAAATATAAAAGTTAATGCAGTAAAATTTACATTGTGATGCAGTAAAATATACAATTTAATGCAGTAAAATTTACACTGTGATGCATTAAAATATAAAATTTAATGCAGTAAAATTTACACTGTGATGCATTAAAATATATAATTTAATACAGTAAAATTTACATTGTGATGCATTAAAACTTACAATGTGATGCAATATTTAGTACCAAAATTAGAAAATAAATTTTTTAAATATTTTTTTCAAGGTAAAATGTATTATATAAAATATAAGTTATTTACAAGAAAAAAGACCAAGAAAGATACTGATTAGGACAAACCCCTAAAAAGACCAAACTTGTCTAGAAATAAAAAAGGACATTGACAAGCCCATTCCAATACAAAATGACCAATAACCAAAACTACTAAAGACAATAACCACAATAACAAAATAGGAATTAACATATAAACTAAGGCTGTGTTTGGCAACAAGCGTTTTGGAGCGTTTAGGAGCGGCAAGCGACAAGCGGTAAGCATTTTAGATGAAAAGCTTGTTTGGCAATACCTAAACAAGCATTTGAATATTGTTTAAGCACTCCAATCTCAAATGCTTCTTGGAGAAGCATTTCAGAACCGCTCTTAGCATTTTGTTATAAAATTACATTTATACCCTCAAATATAAAATTTATAATTTCTTTAATTGGGTTATATTCCCTTTTCTGTAATTTTACACTTTCTAATTACAGCTTACAACTACGTTACCAAACATATTTTTGAAACAAACATCTATTGCTTACTGCTTCTGCTAACTGCTCCTGCTTACTACTCCTACTACTGCTACTGCTTACTGCTACTACTATGTGTCGCCAAACATACCCTAATTATATCAATGATTGAGACTTTATACTCAACACTATCGATAAGCAAAGTGAAGATCTCAATCATTTACAGATCTTGTTGCTTGGGTTTTATTTCTAATGCATTACGGTTTTATTTCTAATGCTTTACTGTTATACTCTATTACATGCCAGTTCAAATTCAATTGCATCACATAGTAATGTACTAGAAAATGAACAATAATGCATTAGAATATAACTGTAATGCAGTAGTAAATTTTTGTAATGTATTTATAGTTTTTTTACATTGCAGTACAGTTTTATTTTTAATGCATTACTGTTACACTATATCACATGCCAGTTTAAATTCAATTGCATCACAGAGTAATGTACTAGAAAATGAATAGTAATGCATTAGAATATAACTATAATGCAATAGAAAATATTTGTAATGTATTTATATTTTTTTTACTGCATTATAGTTTTATTTCTATTGCATTAAAGTTATAATGTATTGTATGCCAGTTTAAGATTGTGATGCCCTTAAAACAGAATTATTAGGTGATTGGTCCACCACGGACAAAAACTAAAAAGTAAAAAAAACTAATACTACATATTTAAATAGTGATGCACTATAAAATAAACTTAAATGCACCAAATATTTAAACCTTGAAGCACAGGATATTAAAACTGTGATGCAGTAGCAAAATAACTGTGACTCCATGTTTTGTAACTCATCGTTCTCTGCCATATGCATGAAATAGTTGGTCAATATGTCAACAAGTACAAAGCATAAACAAATTGTAAATTATGTGCATGAAACCAAAAACAATAACACGGGAGTTTTACCTAAGAAATATAAATGAATCACCAACCACTAGCCTCTCACAAGTGACAAAATTGCTCCATCCTATCGTTAGCAAATGCCTCCGTGGTTGACCTGTCATAGCAAAAGTAAAGTTGTTTCTCAAGAATCAAGATAAATAGAATACCCCCATGATTGGAATACCCAAATTCATAGGGGTGTTTGGATGCACGTTTAGAATGAAACCAAAATCAGATTAATCATTCGAAAAAAACAAATCCAAACACCCCTCATATGCACACGTAACTAAGATGACAGTAATCATCTCTAAAGATATGCTTAAATCGCCACTCAAATTCATGAAGATCCTTAGCTACTAACTCCTGAGTAGTTGTAGGCTGAGTCATATCCTAAACAAACTCAACAAATTAGGAAATATGAATATAAACATCTCAAATCGAGTTTGGTAAGATTAGGTGAGATAACTAACAAACTTACCAAATGAGGCAGGCAATCGTTTGCATGCTTCCTAAGCACCAAAAAACCCCCATGATTGCTTATATTAGAACCTGTCAAAACTTTGCAAAAAGACTGAACATTTGGTCTCGGTGGCTCTGCAAGGCATTCATCAGGACTTGTAGGGTCCATCTCACTTTGCTACAGATCATTAAAATAAGTTTTTAATTTCATAAACAACATAAATTTTCTTGTAAAACCTAATAAGTGCTACGGAGTAAAACTTTAAATCTTACATGTGACTCGGGCAGTAAATTGATTTGAGCATAAACTTCATCTGTTTCTTTTTCAGCCTATTAAAGAAAATTAATCTTCAGCTAGGATACGAGATTCTAATTTTTTTTACATATACATATACGAGAAGATAGTGGAAGACGTACGGAATTAAGTGATGATGAGAGAATTAGTTTGAGCGTTGTCCGTGATGGACCTCCGGTTGATGATTGTTGTCCGATTTGTTTTGGGTCATTTTCGGTGCCTTGTAAGGGCCCTTTGTGGCCACTGGTACTGTGGTATGCTGCTGTTAAATTCTAACTTTATAATTTGTATGTTTATGTTTATAAACACCCTACAAATGTAAACTTTAATTATAGTGTAGGATGATGCTTGTTGAGTTAAATTTCTATGAGACTGTTATGTTGTTATCCCTGTTATGGTGCTTGTATTCTATTAATTATGTTTTACTATTAATAGATATAAAGCTAATGTGTTCTATTACAGGCGGTTGTATCATGGAGTACTGGAACCATGTTGCAGCATTTCGTCCATGCAAGTTCCCCATGTGCTCCAGACCTATTACAAAGCTAACTCCTATACCAACGTTATCCCAACAACAGGATACATGGTTAGTCTTGAATCGCATCAAAGGAGTAGACGTATTCCCTTTTATATTATTATCATAGAATCATGCTACTACTTGTGTGGATCTTTTCATGTTTATGTAAAGTGGGTTTTTGTATTGAACCATGAATTATTTGATTTCTAGACTGTGTAATGTACCTCTTAATGAAAATAATATTTGTTTAGTATTAACCACTTTTTATTATTGATGATTCTGAATGAGCATAGATTTACTAGATTATTAATTGTGATTCATTAAATTTTTCATTGTGATGCACTAAATATTTAACTATGATGCACTGAAAATACTAGTGCATCATAGTGTATACAACTGGTGCATCATAATGTATATATCAAGTGCATCACTGTGTAAAATTCTAGTGTAATGTATATATTCACTTAACTATAAATAATATTTTGAACTACAACAACTGAATCAAAAATATTAACTGTATGATGCTTTAATTTTGTTGTACTAACAAATATTATGATGCAGTAACAAAAACACTTTGATGCACTCAAATAACAATGTGATGCACTGGATTTTGAATTGTGATGCAATAAGATTATAACTATGATACATAGGATATATAAACCAACATAGTGATGCACTGGGAATAACACTGTATAGTGAAATTGTATTTAAACAAAAGACTCAAAACTAGAGAGTGCGTATTTGTTAAGTCTTTACCCTAAAGTTGAAGTTGTGTATGGTATATAGTTGACGTATGGAGTGTTATACTAAACCATAAAGAGCGATTAAGACACAGGCTTTCAGGTGCTGGAAATGTATACTCTAATGTACAATCTTATATTCTAATGCATTACTGTTATTTCTACTACATTACAATAGAATATAACTATAATGTAGTAGAATATAAGATTGTAATGCACCAGAATATAAAATAACAATGATGTACTAGAAAATATAAGACAATTATTTCTACTACATCATAGTGTTAAAACTAGTACATCCATTATTTTACAAATAGAATCTTTCATTGACCACATGGAAAGAAATAACCACCCAAAAATAGCTGATTTTATAACGACCGATTGTAAGCAAGTGAAGTTTAATTGGAAGAAACTCTACAATGCTGTTAAGTGTAGATTATTTTTGATGAGACACATGGAAACGTATGTCGGTCGTGGTGTGTTTTTAGAAGAGCTAAAGAAGGAAGGACCTGAAAACTCATTTGAATATGTTGCGTGCCAAGTTTTTAGCAAAGATAATACTTGTAAGTTGTAATGACAAGAGGGCAAAGGTATCGAAAGAAGTAGAAGCATATGATAAGTTAAAAACAAAGACTTTTAGAATTTTTAAAGATAATGTTGTCAAAGTGGATCAATATTTCCATCAAAAGTTCATTGACAATGTATTAAAGGTAATTGAATGATCAATATACTAAGTATTTTGCTTATGAATACCTTTAGTTTTAAAATATGTTAGATTTAAGTAATTTTCTTTTGGATGTTTAAAGTCTTCTAGTTATTGTAGTTAATTGAATGATCAATGTTTAATAAGTACTTTTACTTTGTATTAATGTCTATTGGAAACTAAGTACTTTTTCTTTTAATGATCGGTATTTGTTTAGTACTAAAAAAGCTAGTACATCTCAGTTAAAATGTTACCGTATCATAATGTATTTTGTTAGTGCATTACAGTTTAAAAAGTTAGTACATCTCAGTTAAAAAGTTACTGCATCACAATATATTTTGTTAGTGCATTACAATTAAAAAAGTTAGTACATCTCAGTTAAGAAATGTTACTGTATCACAATGTATTTTGTTAATGCATTACAGTTAAAAAAAGTTTGTACATCTCATTTAAGAAACAGTTGTACCCAAATCAACTAAAAGTAGTACATCTCAATTAAAATTATATTTTTTGAGTGAATTATAGTTAAAAAAGTTAGCGCATCTCATTTAAAAAGTTAATGCATCACAATGTATTTTGTTAGTGCATTACATTCAAAAAAAGTTAGTACATCCCAGTTATAAAAGTTACTGCATCACGATTTATTTTGTTAATGTGTTACACTGTGATGTAATAAAATATACAATTTAATGAAGTATAATTTAATGCAGTAAAATTTGCTTTGTGATGCAGTATAATATACAATTTAATGCAGTAAAATTTACAATGTGATGTAGTAAGATATACAATTTAATGTAGTAAAATTTATAATGTGATGCAATAAAATATACACTTTGATCCACTAAATATTACAATCTCATCCACTATAATATACAATTTAATACAACAAAATTTACACTGTGATGCAGTAAAATATACAATTTAATGCAGTAAAAATTACAATTTGATGAAGTAAAATATACAATTTAATGCAGTAAAATTTACAATATGATGCTAGTAAATATACAATTTAATGCAATAAAATTTACACTGTGATGCATTAAAATTTACACTCTGGTGCATTAAAATTTACAATGTGATGCGGTATTTAGTACCAAAATTAGATAATAAATTTATTTAAATATTTTTTTATTAAGGTAAAATGTATTAAATAAAATGAAAGTTATTTACAAGAAACTAGACCAAGAAAGGTACTAATTACGACAACACCCTAAAAAGACCAAACTTGTCTAGAAATAAAAGTGGACAGTCACAAGCCCATTCCAATATAAAATGATCAATAACTATACTACTAATGACAATAACCACAATGACAAAATAGGAATTAACATACAAACTAATAATATCAAAGAATAAGACTCTATACTCAACACTATCCATAAGCAAAATGAAGATCTCAATCATTTGTGGATCTTGTAGCTTGGGCTTCTTGGATGTTGGCAATGTATGTTTAAAGGGTCCTGGAGTCATGGCTTCTGTTCTCTCCACATACACCACACGTCCTAGAGTTATGGCTTCAATTCTCTCCACATACACCACATGTCCATCTCTTGGAAAATTCTTCAGCATATACTTTGGCTATTAGACATAAAAACATTAAAATCTTGTGGTGGCAGTGCACCAACTTGTGGCTTTATGGCCTTGTGATGAAACGGTCTGTAAATTGAAGGGTGACCGTCTTTCTTGTAATCCGTAAGTCTGGTAATGTTAAAAATGTTTATACGGAGTCTTCATCACTCATAGCACACTGTCAAAAGCTTGCATCTTTGGATGGTAATTGGTCAAGTGACTTGTATTGAAGATTGGTTTAGTTTCTTTGTGACACTTTCCTCCTGAATTCCACTGCCATCCCCTGTATACAATGAATATATAATCAATGCATCTCTAAACAGAACAAAAAACAAGAACCAAGATTACTTTATCAACGCACGTATTTTATGAAATCCAACAAGCATAAAGTTGTAATGTACCTAAAGTGAGAGATTGCATAGCCCATAAAGATAACTTGAGTTTTCCTGCTGTCAATGTTGTTATCTACCCATTTCGCCCATGTAGAAAGAGCTCGGGTGTATGCATCAAGAACCTTGAGTCTCCGGTAAATATGGTTGCCTTCCTGATAATATTTTTTCCTAAAAATAGGTAATTCCCATTAGCACACTACACATGCTAGGTTACTAGTTCCTTTTCATGATGTGTGCACAGTTCATCAAGCCTTAAAAGTAATGGTTCTCGGGACGTTTTCTCGTGAGTCTACCAGTGTCCCGTGTTAAATATTAATATATCAACATCTTTGTATAATGAGGTTGTTGAGTCCATCAAATCCAATCTTAGTGTCACAAAATAACCATTTTTACCTTTAGAAGATGATTCCCTGACTAAAAATGGAGACTTTATATAAACCATTGTGCACTTGTAGTCCTACACAAGCTCAAAAGAGCTTAATTTGACTTTCTTAGTCAAATGGACTAATTTTCTTTTTATTGGTACGTATGATACATTAAAAATTTATAAACCATTGTAAATTTTATGTGGTGCTACAATCACGGTATAAAAATGAAAGCTGGAGCTAATAATTTGTAACAAATTTAAACTTAAGTGCTGCTAGGGTTTGACCTGAAAAGTCAACAATGACTTGTAACTGAATATGTCGAAAGCTTGCCTGAAATCTGAAGGTGCGATGTCCGAGTTTCTGGAATTATAAGCTTCCTGGTATCTCATATACCCTTCTTTTGTTTGTGTGCGAATTCCAAAAAATGCAAATAAGCGATTCACACATCTTCCTATTTATGGAGTCTCTAACAAAAACTACTTTCTTCCCTCTTAGTCTTTCCAAAAATTCTGTTGCATTTTAACTGGAAGAAAAAATTATATATTAACTTCAGTCAAAAATTGCTAAACTAACGATATAAAAACAAATCAAATATATGAAAAGACTAGTAAATCAGCGTTGCAAGCTCTAGACTTCAAAGCATTTGAAAGAGGTTAAGATCAGTACCTTGGGAGTTCACATCCATCCATCAACTTAACATTCAAGAGACGAAATAGGGACCAAAATGACCACATTTGATCGTGTTTGTAGTCATAAACCTTAGTTAAGTACTTTGATAAACACAACCTACAAAGATAACATACTATTATGAATGCAGATGCAGAAAGAGGGCTATAGGATACAAACCTGAACTTGGATAAATGCGTCTTCCTCCTCAAGTACTTGCATCGACAAAGTTCCATCCACACTAAAGTCAAAAAGTTTATTTTTTAAGCGTCACACAAAGCTCTTCTTTTATGATTGATAGTACCATCAGGTCTCATACTCTCCATTTATTTGGACAACCTTATATGATTAACATACAAATATTACTAAGTGGAAATAAAATCAAGAGCACATATAGAAGTAATCGTTTGGCATTATATGTTTGCTAAAGTCCTAGGATCTACATGCAAGACGACACCCCTAAATAAGATGCTACTAAAGATCTCTTCCCTGGGTATCCAGAGATAATTCATCAGAGGTTTTCAACGTTCGACCAGTCACCAATATGACTCGTTTGACAAAGAAAAATAACCTAAATCAACCCATTCATGCGCAAAAAAGCAGAGCATATGTCCAACAACAGACGAAACCTAACCACTATTATTTCACTTCCTATTACTTTAGTTGCATGGTGTAAAAAGACCATAGAATCCCATAATAAGCTAATATCCTAATAACTACCTTAAATTTAAATGTAAACCTCGGTGATGCATGTAATAGACAAGCTCATAATAAGAGACAAGCTCATCTCATCGACTCAACTATAAACAAACAATTTTAATTGCATTATGTTGACCTTCAACATGATCCACCACATGTTAATTTTATATATATCATACACACTTACTAGTTACTCTATTTCTGAGATGGTTGTATTTCCAATGCCCTTTTTTTGTACGTCCAGATGGTAACCGAGATTGAAAGGAGTACCGTTGGAGCATAATTTCTATCACTGCAGAAGCTCTTTTCGTTAGTATTTTGTGATTCAACAAGTAATGTTCAGGTCCTGCTACTAATCAGGCTAGTAAGGCCATTGATCTTAGCCATTTTATGCAAGATACGCTTGTCACTCTGCCAACTCTAAATGGGTAATTAATTAATGTTCCCATAACCTTCAAACTTGCTAATGCCCTCGTTGCATGGACACAATAAGTGTCTAGAATATGTATGTTGATTTACTGTCGGCATATTAATAATAGTCATACGTCCCTTGTTTCAATTAAGGCCTTAGAGAATCATCATCGTAAAATACAAGAGGCTAATGGTCGTTCAATGTATGATATATTTAGAAAAGGTAGCAATTTGAGCTTCTTATGAATGGCTCCATCTGACGTTTTTGTGCTAAAAACAAAATGGGTCAAATGGATGGGTCAAACATGTTAGAAGTTGCTCACAACATAACACCTGCTACTAATTCATATGATTTTATCCTATAATCGTATATGACACACTAGTTATCTACTGTCAAGTGTTTAGGCACCCAACCTGACCGGCCGACGTTTCGAGTTATGAACCCGTCAAACCGACCACAGTACCTAACTTGCCAGTTTCTCTACCTCTTGTATTCAAGAACATTTATATGTGTGAACACATATTAGACACAAAGGAGAGCGACAATGCATCTTTGGAGTGTGGATTTTACTTTATGTTGTTAAAAATTTGTTCAGTACATGTTATAGACATACTGATACACATGCATTATTTGTGAACATTGACACACGTATGCATATAAATGTAAAAGTTTATGTCGCTAGTAGCAACTAAAGATGGGTGCGTTGCTGCAGGTGGCTTCTTAGTTACCCTGTGGTATACATTTTTGGCAAGGGCCATATACAAGACGCTGTATATAATCCTTCCACCAAGTCGCTACATCTTTTCAGCAATTTTGTTTGCAGGTTTGTGGTTACTCTGACTCTCCTACTTAAACTGCGCTTAACAAAATTTGCTTATATAAAGTAAACATACGTTATATTCTGGCGTTATTGAGTAAACTTTGTATACATTAAACTGTACAAACAGTAGCTCCAATAAAAAACCTCCAGACGAAGAGTTAATGAGGTAAGACTCTAAAGTCCTCTGCTATGTATCTAGCTTTCTATAGTTTAGTTATGAGAGTGAAATGCGCTCATCGAGCCCTTCAACATCTCAGTTTGTAATATCTTCTCAGATATTAAACTAAAGACCATAACAAAAAAGTTTATTAAATTGTATGGTTTTGAGGTCGATAGTCCCCTAAGGTTGTTAACTCTGCAAATAGTACACGTTTCATAAACTGGGTTTGACAAGGCCAAAATAGTAGTGTTAGGGTCTGTGGGATTTGTAAAGTAAATGTGGATCAATACGAAAAGTGTTTGTTGTAGTATGCTTAGCATGCACGTTTAGTTAGGCATCATTGTCAAAAATGAACCATCAAACTGTTAAGACCCTATCTTGGTTATTGAATGAAACTAACCAATAACAAAAGAAAGTGATAGGCCGACTTTCGAGAGTAATTCCACCAAAGTCTTTCTTCCTCTTTAAGAATTGGCTTATCCCTTGTATATAGGGAATAAATTACTAAACCTTCATTATTAAGGATTGGCTGAGGCCCACTACTAAACACAAATTATCAGAACACATCAAGTCGCACCTACGAGTCTCACATTAGCTATTTAAGACTAGCTGAGGCCTACTTGTGACTGTAATTATTACACGTGCCAAAGTTTACCTCTAAACACTAGTTATTATAACAATATTGCTAGAACATTAAATTGATAGTCTGCCTACAACAGCCATGATAATGATCTTAAATACTTAAATTAAAGTATCTGATAAGGATAGGTACGACAGTTAATGGCAAGTATTCTTACAGGAAAAATAATAAAATTGCATCATAGTCATGTTGAGTAATTTTGATTTATTCGAAATTCTGTTTATTTCATTATCTAATAACAAGAACATTAGCTAATAGATTCATATTTCCACAAACAAACACCAGCTACATCAGCATTTAGAACATTTGTATCATACGTATAACTACACATACAAGCGTTCTTTTACTAATAAAATAACCAAAAAATAAACTAATATATCTGATTTTTTTCAAAAAAAATAGCAACTGGATAAGTATTTTAAAACAGGTGCATCAAACTTACAACTAAATAAACAAGCCTTTTCCTGATAAAAGAACGAATATACTAGCTAATAAATCCACATTTGTCACAAACAAACACCTACCTCATCAAAGTTTCAAAGCAACCGCATCACACATACATTACACACTCAAACAATTTATACTCATCACTTAAAAAAAGAAGCTTTTAAATATATTTTCCATAAACAAACACCTACTACATCAGCATTTTAGAATATTGACATCACATACAAGCCTTTTCAACAAAAAAAATGAAAGATGAACTGTTGATGCATCATAATGTAAAATTAGTGCATCATAGATATAAAATCTCAATGAGGCATTTTATCAAACACCTTGTGAGCAACTTTCATAAATAAGCATTCTATCAATTTTTTCTTAATTTATTTTTAGATCTAAAAGGAAACATGATGTAGTTTGACTCAAATTTCGAATTTAGCATATATAAAAAACAAAATATTAAGATCTTACCAGCATTTATTTATAGATGCTGAACTAGTTGTTGATGATGAAATTTCATTATTAGTTGATGATGAACATGCATTATTAGTTGATGATTAACACTCATCATTTTTTGATGACGAACAACCAATGGACATCTCAAAATCAGTTCAAGGTAAGAGCGACAAAGAATGGTGGAGATGATAATGGAGACAATAGTTGGTGAAATGGTGAAGATGATCAATAGATGGAGAGAAGAAGGAGGTGAAAGAAAAAGGTGAAAAAGTGGAGATGATAGATGTTTGGAAAAAAACAAAGTGTTAAGAAAAAAAGAGTCATTAAGTGTAAATGACAAAAATGTCCCTGTTAGTCAAAAATAAAAGGACGGGTGAGAGAGGACACGTGGCGGGCTGGGAACCCTTCCTACCTATTTTATTATAATATATTTTTTATTTTACCCCAACTTTATATATATAGATATATAATATATATACATATATATATATATATATATATATAT
>BQNB010146168.1:0-16615 GCA_026074375.1 Tanacetum coccineum
TATATATATATATATATATATATAATTGAATGAATCGTTGATTAAGTACGAGTCCTAAACGGATGCGTCTAGAAGTCTGGTGGTTAAGTGCTTGTTCTAAACTATGTGTCGTAGAAGCCATTTGTTGAAGTGAGTGGTCTAAACTTCGTTGTTCATACGCCATTATCGAAAGTTCATCAAATTTTACATTCATTGTCTCCATGACTTTCCTTGTCATGTTATAAACCCGGTAACCTTGACCATTTTTAGAATAACCAATGAAGAATCCAATGTTACCTTTTGCTTTGAGCTTCCCAATATCATGATGGTCATTCATTGGGTAACAGAGATCACTGAATACATGAAGAAAGGAGATATATGGTTTTCTTCCATTAATAAGCTCATAAGGTGTTTTGTTGAATTTGTTGTGTATTATGGACCGATTCTAGGTAAAGCACGCAGTTGCAACAACATGTTGGGAATTATATTTGATTTGATAAGACAAAACGTATGAAAGATAAAGGACTTAAAAGACAAAGGAGGAATTCTTCAAATGATGGAAGATTACAGAAGATTTCCAAGAAGATAATTATAAAAGTTAGGAAGATTTAGTTGTTTCCTAATACTTCTCCTTTGTAAAACCTAATATCTCTATTATATAAAGAGACACAGGTTATTAGGTTTAGGTGTACAAGTCGTGAGTTCCATAGTGTACCTAAATGTGTGTGTGTGTGTGTGTGTGTGTATTCAAGGCGTAAGAATGTAGACGCCATGTGTAGTATTAGCCTCAAGGTCAAGGTAACTTGATCCTGTTACAGTTCAATGATGTAACCGTATTATTCTAATAAATTAATATTGGGGCTTGGAGTGTTAATAAAGAAAAACCTTGTTATGATAACTTTGATTTGTTCTTATTCCGCTGCATGATATTTTCTTTGTTATCATGTTCCTAGATAAGGTCTAAACAACCCCGAGCTATAAATGATCCAAGAACTATCACGTGTTATAGTTCTATCATGTGGTATCAGAGCTATGGGGCTCTCGATCTAGGATCTAACAAGGTTTTATTGGCGAATTTATGAAGGTAAAAGGTATTGAATTTTCTTTTTCGGTAATTGATCAAATTCGGTGAATTAGGGTTTTCACCAAACCTTAATTCGATAAGCAGGAAAAGTTTTTGGAGCTTATTGGTCATGAATGATGAATGATGTACAAGATTATAAGAAACAATATCAGGTTCCAAGTTATGACGTACACCAACTGGATCTAAGATGATGACATTAGGGTTTTTCACCAAACCCTAGTTCAATTAAGCTAAGTTCACGGCAAGAGTTTAAAGACATAATGTGATCGAGCATAAAAAAGATAGACATGTAGCAGCTTGGCATTTCATTAAAAAGATGGTCATGTGTTGTTGCTGCCTGGAACACGTAGTGACAGAATGAAAATTAGGGTTCTCATAAACCTTAAATCGATGAAGTAACAAGGTACGAAGTCATATTTAACTGCTATGGTTTTGATATTATTCGATTTTTAGATAAATGTGATGCTGCTAGAAATCAAGCCCTAGTTTACAAAGCTGCTTTGTTCTTATGATTGATTGTGTGATGCTGTTTGTTTGATCGTTTGATGCTGTTATATGTGCTCTTATGGGCCGAGTACGATTACTAATGGATGTGTAAATGGTACCGAGGTTTGGTGACAAAGGATTTAGAACTGAGGTTACTGCCATGAGATGATTAGTGTTGCTTATTCATCGTCAATACATGCCTATTATAAGGTTGTAATGCTCACGAAATGTTTCAGCTGCTAAGTAAACAAGAGAACAATAGTAAGTTGTTAGTACTGATCGTTTATATTTAGTACTGCCAAAGATAAAGTTAATGTTGTTCGTGTTTATTAGTGCTGCCAATGTTATGTTAATGCTGCCAGTTACAGCAGTTAATGCTGTTTGAATTCGATTATATCTTAAGGCTGTTATTAAAAAGTTTGTACCACTTCCTGTAATAGAAAGGGTTAGTACTGATTATGAGTATTTACTACTGCTGCCTATACATATTAATGCTGCTATTGTTTGGGCTTAAAAGATTAAAATTGTTAGCGTTAAAAGCAGTTGGTTAAAACTGCTTGGGTTAAAAGTGTTACAACTGCTAGAAGGGATTACAACTGCTAGTTCTATCAGATATCAGATAGCATGCATGGTTTGGATCTAGGATAGAACAGGATGCTTCGTTTAAGGGGAAGCTAACAGATTGATTTAGTTTTTTGTTTAAATGTTCTTAAGAGTTTAAAGGCTAGTATTTATTAGAAGAATTGATTACGAAGATGATTAATTATCACCTATTTGAAGTTGAAGTGGAATTACTTGGGTACGTATTTTATCATACCTTTTAGCAGAAGGTAACTTGTTTGTGTTTTCAATGTTGTGACGAAGACTTGACGAATCTAGCAAAGGTGTATGATTTACAAACTTATGGTGCTCAATGCGCACATTTGTTATCACTCTGGTTATGTGTCTCATAAAAGATGAGGATTTTGGTCAAGAGGTTGCGATCTACTTATACTTTGGTCTTGGTATGAGTTTGACGTCACATGGATAGTACAAGATATAAGACACAAGTTTGGGTTATTCTACTTTAGCATCAAGTTCGTAATACTTAGTTTTCTTCATCAGTAATCATGACATAGAGCCTACAGAATTGAAGATTCAAGAAATGGTTAACATATGGGTTTTAGAGGAAGCTTATTGTTAAAATGTTTAACCATTTACATGCATCATCGAGGGGAATGTTTTTACTACTGCTAGTCATTATTACTACTACTAGTGTGAGTTTCTACTACTCAAGTTCATTTTTCTTATTGTTCTTAATGGTGGGTAATTTGAGGAAATAGAAGGCTTGGATTAGAAGTGTGATATTGGGTGTAGTGGTTCAAGATCAAAGTTGATATATTCATAAGTCCGCTATTGGATATGACAAAAAGGGGAAGAAATATTAATCATGTTGCAAAACTTTAGATCATTGGTGTGGCATGGTACAAAGGAAAATATACTCAAGGGGAAGTTTGTTTCATTCAGGGAGATGATTACATCTCAACTTTCAGGGGAAGCTTTGGCTTTATGATGAAGTTCGTACACGACTTTGTTGTATTTTGTCTCATCACAATAGGGGAAGATTGTGGGGATTCTAGATATTGAAAGACATAATAAATAAAAGAATTGAAACATAAGGACCTAATTCTAGCAGATTGGGAAATTCTACAAGTGGTAGAGAATTATAGAAGATTTGGTCAAATATATCAAAAGATGAAGATCTCCTTAAGAAGATAAAGATAACATAAGATATTTCTTAATGTTTAAAAGATTTACTTATTTATATCTTTATATTAACTTCTTTTGTAAGTCATGATCTCTCTATATAAAGATATCATAGACACATAGTTTTATGTACACATAAAATGTAGTCGATTAAAGGTGTGTGTGTTCTAGGCGTGTGGTTCATTGTAAACGCCTAGAATGAGTGTTGTAGCCTCAAGATCAATGTTTCATTGATCCTGTTACTAGTTAGAGTAACTGTTCTAGAATTGATCATCTAGAATTGGGGCGAATAGTGAATAATATGAATGAAAAACCTTGTCAAAATAACTTTGTTCATTATGCTATTTCCGCTATGCATTCTTTCATGTTCATTGTTATTTTTCCTAGATATAGATCTAAACAATCTGAGCTTACAACGATTCTTTAGACTTTCACAATATTTGGGTGTGGTCATCACTCAAGAAGACTTAAATTCAAATTTTTTGAGAAGTTTGCCTCCTGAGTGGAATACTCATGTTGTAGTCTGGATGAATAAGGCTGATATTGAAACAATGAGCATTGATGATTTGTACAGCAACTTCAAAATTGTTGAACAAGATGTAAAGAAATCTGTTAGTGCAAATAGTGGTGCTCAAAAATTAGCTTTTATGACTGCTCCAAGCACTACCAGTACTAATGATGTTAATACTGCTAATCCTGCATATGAAGTTAGTACTGTTAGCCCTGATATTAACATTGTTTGCCCTCAAGTTAGTACTGCTAACTTCAGTGATAATACTGTGTATGTTTTCATGGTTGAGAATCCCAATGGTTCTAATCTCCAACAGCAGGACTTAGAGAAAATTCATGAAGATGATCTGGAAGTAATGGATTTGAAGTGACAGTTCTCTCTGCTAAGTATGAGGGCAAAAAGGTACTTTCAGAGAACAGGAAAGAAAATGTTCATTAATGCTAATGATATTGCTGGGTATGATAAATCCAAGGTAGAGTGTTTCAACTGTCACAAGATGGGACCTATTTGTGTAACACCCCCAAAAATCAAAACGCAGCGGGATACCACTTGGGGTGCTACTTCATAGCATAAAGTACAAGTTACAAAAAACGACCTCAAAAGAGGCGTTTAATAAAATGTCACAATTCGATGATATAATAAATCAGAGTAAATTCAGGTCCCAATAATTTCCTTTTTAACAAAAGTTACAAGAGTTTATACATGACTCATTTGTATATTTAAAGAAAGATGATTATCGTATGTGAAGAAAAACCGAGTCTTTAAAGTTTTGATACCCGCGCGACTCGAATGCTCCCAATGCTCAGCTAATAAAATATAACCTGAGAAAATACATGCAAAAACGTCAACAATAATGTTGGTGAATTCATAGGTTTGAGTAAAAACAGTATTGAAATAACTCAAATAATGTTTCAGTAAGAAAAGTAGCGTTACAATATTTATAAGTATTCTTTCCGAAATTCAAGTAGTGATTTAATAAATCAGGTAATGTTCAGAATTGAACCACAAGAATTAAGTAATGTAGACAAGAGAAACAAATTCACCAAGTCTAAATGAAATATATATTATTGAAGCTCATGACCCCGAAACCTTAACAAGTTTGTGCCCCAATGTATAGGGATGCATGCCCACATCTTAAAGTACTCCCACTGTTAAATGCACCAAGATCAACTGTGACCCCTATATGAAAGGTGGCGATTGTCAAGTCCGATAGATACTACCATAACATTCGCGGCTTACTACAATTGCAATTAAAGGTTCATGATAAGTAGAGACATAATGGCTATAGGCAACTTATGGCCCCCCCCCCCCCCCCCCCCCCCCCTCCCCCAATATTTTTCGCATTATCTGGATTGCATACAATGAATAACACTTGGTCCATTGTAAAACAAGTAAATGTGATCAAAAACTTCAATTTTCTTATATAAGAATCCAGTGATCTAAAATCTTGTAGTAAGAAAATCAAGCCTTTAGTAAATTCATGAGTAAACAGCCATGTATTAAAAGTAATGTAATAAGCAAGTAAAAGCTTTAGTAAAAAAATAGTCATGTAACACTTAAGTAGTAGAAATCAATAAGTTGGCTTAGTAATACGAGCATGTATTCTCACCCTAAAAACAGTTTATGGAAACCATTAGAAAAGAAAAGGGTGGGGCTATGAACTCACCGAGAATAGAAGATGTGATCAAGATATCCAAACAAGGATAGAAACGAACGCCGACAATCAACCGCGACCTATTAATAAAAATAATATGCGATTGATACGCGATCTATATAAAATACGCAACTCAATGTACATATATATAATGTGCATGAAAAATGATACTTTGGAATCCATGGACTACATCACTTAATGTTTCTATTGATTACACATTTTCTGAAATTTTATCCGTTTTTAGCTAAACGATCGGCTTACTTAATGGAACGCTAAATGGTCGAACTAGTCGATCTCCCTCCATATTAAGTTACCCTTATATGTTATGCAACTACCATATTCAACACATAAACCCATTAGCTAAGTTAAATCTTTTATGAAAGACACATCAATGACATTTGTTCTAAAACAGGGTCTGCTGGACTTTGCAAAAGTTTGCACTATCTGACCTATCTAAACCTTACAGAAAATTATAGAAATTCAGGGATAGTCCATACATATTTGGAGATGCTACTGTTTAAAATTTCGTCGAAAACTATTAAGTTTTGACCCGCCCTGCACTCAGCTCTTTACATCAAATTTCGGACAGCAAACACAGTTTTGAACTTAATCTTGTACAATGGGTTTGACTCACTTTTTACATTGAAAATCGACGAGGATAGTAGTTGGGAAATTTGGACTTCAAAGCCACTTAATCATAGGGGTCCTGTAAAATCAGAATTGCTTTTGGCATGAACAAGTTACATTACTAGTAAAAAGGACTAAAATTATGCACAAAAACAACGTGTGCAGAATTTTGCCGAAACAATTTCTCAACTTCAAATCGCCATATCTTTTTCGTTTTTAAGAGTTGGAAGCTCAAAATTTTTACCATACGTTCATTATAACAACTGCCACCACATTAATCTCTTAAATCTTAGAAAAAAAATTTGTTTTTTTTTTTTAAAAAAATTTACAATACGCTTCATCTCGACTGAATGAAGCCTAAACTTTCTGGTCTAATTGAGGGTTATAAAACCCTATCAAATCTTCAAACTTTCGCCACAAACATGTTTTCAATAATCTCAAACTAACCTAATACATCTATTAACTCACTAATCTCGCCAACAACATAATGATCATAACTTCTAATTTATTTCATGGATTCTCAAACATAAAGATAGCTACATGCAATATGTATAAAAATTAAATCAAGCAAGAAGGTAAACAAGATGCTTACAATGCTAAATAAAGAGAAGGAAAACCAACACTATCAAACCCTTGTGGGTTTGATTTCTGGCCGAACACCACATCCCCAAAAACATTGATCCGAACCGATTTTTGTTGCACCAAAAACTTGATTAAACACTTATAATCCAACCCTTGATACTTTAATTGCACCCAATTAGATTAAAAACCCAATAATCAAAAGTTTAATAAAATCATGAACTTCTTAATACTTGATGCATGATGAATTTTAATGGAAAAGAATGATTAGGGTTTAGTTTATAGTTGATTTAGGATAATAAAAGAGGGATTGGGTGAAGATTTGAGGATGATGGTGATTGGTTTTTCTGCTTGGTCGTCGAACAGGAGGAGAAAAAGGGGGAATCAGGCGTGCTCTTGGTTATATGTGAAGTATGGGAATTCTAAAAGGAAGGAGCCTTATATATAATTATATCTGATATCCCTTCCTAGATTATATCGATATATATATATATTATTTGATATTTTTATATATTCATATATATATATATATATATATATATATATATATATATATATATATATATATATATATATATATATATATATTTATATATATATATAAGGGTGTTTGTTCGAGCTTAATAACCGCCCCCTCTTTGGGGTGGGCTTGGTTGGGCTTTTTGTTTGGTAAATTTTTGTATCACTTTGTTTCCGGGCCCAATAACCTATTTAACTCGTTATTTGTTATAAAATCATGATTTTTGACGCGGTTTCGGCCAAACACGAATAAAAGATGAAAAATAATAAAAATAAAATAAAATAAGCTCTCATGGCTAAAATATGGGATTTGTTGATTTCTCGATCGATAACGGATAACTTCCAAATATAAAATTCGCGAAAGATTTTAATGACAATTTTAATAAAAATCTACTAAAATACTAAAACTAATTCTATAAAAATTTTGAATTAATATTAATCTCGAATAAAATCCGTGACCTTAAATTCAAGGGGTTTTTACATTTGCCAGGAATGTAGGGCCCGCAAGGAACAAAGAGGGACAGTTCAAATATTCAAGGACAACACTAGGGAAGCAAGGAAAACAATGAAGAAACATCTTCAAAGGCTAATGTTGGCTATAGAGTGTGTAGGTTTGACCTAGAAATTATATGGGAGCAGAAGAAACAGGTCTCAGGACAAACACGAACTCTAATGGCGTTTTCAGACCTCTGAGGTATACATGATAAAACTTGCTATGAAACTGTATGAAATACTATGGAACTCTTAAGAAACAGTGTGATGAATTTAATTGTTAAGCTAATTCAAAAACTAAATTTATAGCAGCTACTTATAAAAGAGGTTTAGCAACTGTAGAAGAACAACTTATCACATAAAGAAAAAATGAGGTTCTTTTTAGTGAAGAAGTTGCAGGTCTTAAAAGGGAAGTAGCTTGCAAAGACTATGAAATAAATATGCTTAAAAGTGAGTTTGAAAAAGTTAAGCAAGAAAAAGAGGGCATTGAATTTAAAATTGAGAAATTTGATAATGGCTCAAAGAGCCTAAACAAGTTGTTAGAGAGTCAGATAACTGACAAAATTAAAAAGGGTTTAGGGTATAATGTTGTTCCTCCATCCCATCCTTTAATCTATAATCGACGTAAAAATCTTGATTTGTCTTATTCTGGTCTTAATGAATTCAAAGACCCTGAATTCAAAAGTTATGGTTTTGAGGATAGCTAAGCAAGGTCTAACATTGTTTGTGAATAAAAAAGCAGATGCTTGTAGGAAAATTATGCGATGGTCTTGGTAAAAAGAATAAGTATTAGAAGAACACAAGTTGCTTTGTTGAGTTCTTCACTTAATGTTATAAAGAAATGTTTTTATGATAAAAAAGATAGAGTTTGGTCAAACCTAAAAATCATGAAAAACCCAGTTAAAAAGTCGTCATGTATCTGAGATTGTATAGATCACAAAGTCCTAGGGGAAATCAAAGAAACTGGAATGGACAGATGTCGCCAAATCACAGGAGAGACTTTTGTGATGCATAACAAAGCTTGCTTCATTTGTGGGAGTTTTGATCATGTGCAGGCTCATTGTAAATACCATCAAAGGGAAAGGATGGTATATGGGAATAATTATAACAAGGTGAACTACAAATATACTACCAACAGGACTCACCCTAATGCGCAAAGGAACATGGTTCCAATAGAGACAGGTTTTAATGAAAACTGGTTCTAAAACCATTTAATACTGCCAGGTAGTTAATACTGTCATCTCAGACTATAGTTTTTAATGCTAAACCAATGTCACATTTTTCAAAATTAGCACAATCAACTGTAAGAAGGCCCTATCAATCAAAAAACAGCATTAACTAACAAAATATTTACCCAAAAAAATAATACTGCCAAGGCAAAAGCAGTTAATACTGCTAGGCCAAAAGCAGTTAATACTGCTAGGCATGTCAAAAGAGGTCGGGACACCAAGATATCTCAGTCTAGTGGTCCCCCTGTAAAGGTTGGTGATGAGGTTGTCCATAAGGAGTTGGGTGACAGAATGGAAAAGGCTGTCACTACTGCTTCTAGCTTAGAAGCAGAGCAGGACATTGGTAACATCAATAGGACCCTATCCTATTGGAAAATTAATGAGCTATGGTCCTTAAGGAACCAGTTCAGGTTGTGGTTCCATGGTGCCAAGATACCATATTGGGGGTGTAGATGCTCAAACTAGGTTTGAGACTACATCTAAATAGTCCAATGATCCACCTCTCTCAAGAGTTCACACACTTGGAAGTGGAGAGGACAGTATGAAACTTATGGAATTGATGGCACATTGTACAAAATTGTCTGCATTGGTGAGCTCAAAAGAATAGAGAGACCACCCTAACCCTCCTACGACGCGCAACCCCGCTTGGACCGCGCATGACCCCGCCCCACCCCACCCCTAATCCCTATAAAGAGCTAGCCCTTTCACCATATGCTGATTAGCCCCATTTTCAACTTGTAATTATGGTAAGGTTAAAATATGAAGCTCCAGATTTCATAATCAAGTTTCTCAAAATGATCCAAGTATGACTTAAAGTACCTGTCTGATGAATCAGAATAGATAATGGAACTGAATTTGTTAATCAAACTTTACGTGAATATTATGAGAAGGTTGGCATCTCTCATGAAACATCTGTTGCTCGGTCTCTACATCAAAATGGTGTCGTTGAAAGACGTAATCGTACGCTGATTGAAGCTGCCCGGACAATGTTGATTTATACAAAAGCTTCATTATTCTTATGGGCAGAAGCAGTTGCTACCGCATGTTACACCCAAAATCGTTCCATCATACGTCTTCGTCACGGCAAAACACCATATGAGCTTTTACATGACAAAATTCCTGACTTATCATTTTTCCACGTATTTTGTGCACTTTGTTATCCAACAAATGACAGTGAGAACTTGCGTAAGTTACAACCGAAAGCTGATATTGGTATTTTCATTGGATACGCTACCCACAAAGAAAGCATTTTGAATTTACAACCGACGTACCAGACGAATCATTAAAACAATTCATGTAGATTTTGATGAGCTGACAGCAATGGCTTCTAAACACAGTAGTTCAGGACCCGCACTTCATGAAATGACTCCTGCAATAATCAGTTTAGGACTCGTGCCAAACCCTTCTCCTTCAACATCGTCTGTACCACCTTCAAGAACTGATTAGGATATTTTGTTTCAAACCCGATATTTGATGAATTACTAATCCTCTACCTAGTGTTGATCACCAACCCCAAAAGTTAATTGCTCAATTGCTGAAGTAGGTTGCTACTAGAACCGCTTGACATCAAAACGGTTCCACCCTCCTCAACAATAGTTGACCAAGATGCACCATCACCTAGTAACTCTCAAACAACCCCCGAAACTCAATCTCCAATCATTCTTAACGATGTTGAAGAAAACAATCATGACTTAGATGTTGCATACATGAATAACGATCCGTTCTTTGGTATTCCCATTCTAGAAAACGATTTTGAATCATTGCCCTAAACACCCAGGTCAGAAATTTGAAGATCCTCCTTTTGAAGAGGAAATTCTCTCTTTTATTACAGAGCTTGGACACACTGGTGAGAATAGGTTTTATCTGATGTCAATGTTAATCACATGCATCAACCATGGAGATCATTTGCTGCCATCATTAATAAGTGTCTAAGTGGAAAAACTACTGCTCTAGAAAGTCTTTGCTTGTCACGTGCTCAAATCCTTTGGGGCATGTATCATAACATGAATGTTGATTATGTCTACCTGCTGTGGGGAGACTTGGTGTATCAAGTGGAGAACAAGAACTCTAAGAAGAACAATGACATGTATTATCCATGATTCACCAAAGTCATTGTAGACTACTTCATGGCAAAGGATCTGTCAATACCAAGGAGAAACAAGATGTTTTGGCACACTGCCAGGGATGACCCCATGTTCACCATAATAAGAGTTATCTCTAAACATCAGGACACAAGATATTCGGATTGTTATTCTTCTCAAAACTTAATCAACCAAGGCCATGTTGGGGAGATCCGAAAGCTTACAAGACTTATCATAAATGATGCTGCTGGTGAGAAGATTCCAAAACCTAAGTATGTAAAGAATAAAGCTGATCCTGAATCATCTCCCAAGAAGAAGTCTGTTTTAAGCTTTAAAGGAAAAAAAGAATCAAGGATTTCAACATAAAGGTGACTAAACTGTCAAGAGGAAGGCAAACCGAGCAACAACGTCAAAAGTAAAAGCGTTAAATGTGCTATCTGAGGTTGGCATTGTTGAGGCTAAACAGATAAGTGGCCACCAAAAGAAGATTTGATGCAGACTCACGGCTCTTACACCAGCGGTTAAGGTGCAGATTAAGGAACTTAGGTGTTATACAGGGGTTTTTGATTTGTACCTACGTTTATAACTATGATGATTGAGCAGATTTTTGGAAAGTCCAGTGACGAATGACGATGATGATGAAGTGAATGTGAGTGAAGATGATGATAATTAAAATGATGACGATGCTGATAATGAAGATGATGATGAAGTGAATGTGAGTGAAGATGATGATAATCAAAATGATGACGATACTGATAATTAAGATGATGATGAAGTGAATGTGAGTGAAGATATTGATGATCTGAATGATGACAATGCTGATAATGAAGGTGATGATGATCAAGATGATGACAATGAACAGACTAAATCCGACAATGATGGTGACGACCTTGTTCATCCCAAGTTGTCTACTTTTGATGAAAAAGAAAGACAAGATGAAGAAGATAAAGAAGAAGTGGTCTGATGATGAAGCATATGATGACGAAACTCAAGGAGTCAATGTTGAGGGAGAAGAACTGGATGAAGAAGAGACAAATGAAGAAGACGAAGTAAATGAATTAACAGGGAAGTGAACGTCAATCTGGAAGGAAGAGATACTGAAATGACAAATGCTCCACAAACTAATATTCAAGGTACTCAAGTAACAGAAGATACTCATGTGATAATAACAGCTGCCACTCTTAAAGTTCAACAGCAGAGTTCTTCTGTATCATCAAGCTTCATTTCAAACATGCTCAACCCTAATTCGAATACAGGTATTGACTCCATACTTAATATGAACACTGAGTCAAACTCTCTCTGGTAGATGTTCCTGTCTCCTCATGATGTTGAAATGCTCCTTCATATTAAACAACCAATTCCTCCACCACCCATTTCCTTTATTCATCCTTTCCTTAAACAACAAACACCTGTTTCAAACACCAACAATTGCTCCAAGTACCTCCCTACAAAATCACCCAACCTTTGGTTCCTTGTTCAAGTTGCTCCGAAGCATACCCCATAAGAGCAAGTTGCTCAAAAATTTCAGAATTAGGTAGTGAACTAATACCATCAGCATCTTCTAACTTGAGATGTCATCTAAGAGATGTTTTCAGTAATAGTCTTGAGTTGGCCATCTATGGTTGTAGTTATTTCCACTTCTCCATCTTCAAGTGTGCTTGTAGAAGCAGTTTGCCAAAACTATTGAATGAGTGAAGTATAGATAGTAGGATTTTCAGTTAGAGCAAACTTTATGTGACTTGTGTTGAGGAAATCTACTATCTGTTGGAAAATCTTCACTTTCCTTCTTGTTTGGCGTAAGGAAGCGACAATGTTGTGGGTATTACAAGAATTCCAAATTAGCCCTGATTGGTGAAGGTTATGATAAGGGTTCTGGTTTAATGTTAGTTGACTGAGAATATAAGAGTTTGGTAAGTTTAATGAAATTATGTTAGAGAGCACTTTGGTTTGATTGACCGACTTAATAAAATTGAATATTTTTCTCAAAGAAACCTTATAAGAGAAAGAAATATCAAGAATTTTCCAAATCATAGACCCCTATAAGCAAGTTGTTGGCAAAAATATCTCAGTGACTATTAATTAATTAAGAAAATTCTGTTATACCTCAACACGTACTAACGATTCACACACCGTAGTAATTTTAGCCTAATAGTATAACTTTAGCCTAAGCCATTTAACTTTACCCAACTGTGATTAAGATATGTCTGGCAGTCAGTACTAACGTAATACTAGCAGTATTAAGTTTCTGCCTAGCAGTATAAACACCAATGCTGTTTTAAGACAAGCAACACAGGTTTCGTCATTTTCAAAATGATTTGTAAGCAATCCTCTTACCAGATTATCCTTAACAAGCTTATTTTTGTTCTTAAAATTTATATGACCAAGCCTCCTATGCCAGAGCATTGATTCATTTGATGTAGCCTTTGCAATAAGACAAGTTAAAGTCTCTTTAGGAACAATGTTCTTTATATCAAAACTGTACATGTTGTCCTTTCTAGGAATTTTAAGAAGTATCTGACTTTCATCAAGCAACTTAAAATTAAGAGATAAGACAAGACATTCAGTGTCAATAAAAAGGACATAGTTCTTTTTGTCACACATCTGTGAGATACTAAAAAGATTAAATTTTAACTCATTGACAAAGTATACATCTTCAAAATCAAGACTATCAGTTTTAAGTGTTCTTTTACCAAAAATTCTACCACCATGAGAATGTAACATAACCTCCATTAAATTCCTTAAAATCTGAGAGATAAGCTATGTTCCTAGTCATGTGCCTTGAGCATCTACTGTCAACAAATCTTGTATCATCTTGTTGTGGCTTGCCCTGCACATAAAAATAAGGAAATTAGATTCCTTTAGGGACCCAAGCCATCACTTACTTGGATCTGCCTCGTGCATCAATGTAGTTATGTTTCTTCAAGGTGATTAATGCACTATTAGGTTTGGTAGGTCTCTAAACCCAACATGCTAAGGCCTTTACAACATTTTCCTGATTAACCCTAACAGCATTAACAACTGCAGAATTTGGCCTAACAGTATTAACTGCTTGTGCCTTGGCAGTATTAACTTTATGTGTAAACCTTTTGTTAGATAATGCTGTTTTAGTTTGAAAAGGTCTTCTTACAGTTGATTATGCTGTTTTTGGAAAGTTTTTAGGCCAGTTTTCATTAAAACTGCTCTTGGAACCAGGTTCCTTTGAGCATTAGGGTGAGTCATTTTGGTAGTATAGTTGTTGTTCACCCTGTTATAATTATTCCCATATACAATCCTTTCCCTTTGATGATATTTGCACTGAGCCTGTACATGATTAAAACTCCCATAAATAAAGCAAGCTTTGTTATACATCACAAAATTACTTCCTAGTTGATTGGACTTCTACCCATTCCAATTCCTTTGATTTCCCCTAGGAGTTTGTGACCTATACATCTCAGCATACCTAACTGACTTTTTAACTGGTTTTTCATGATTTTTAGGTTTGACATACTCTACCTTTTTATCAACAAGAAAAATAGTTTCTTAATTAGTATTAAGTGAAGACTCAACAAAGCTACTTGTGTCTTTTGATACTTGTTCTTTTACTAAAGAGTTATCAAAATTTTCCTTAGAATCATCTGATTTCTTATCACAAACTATGTTAGACTCTTACTTACTATTCTCAGGACCATACCCTTTGATTTCAGGCTCTTTGAATTCATCAAGACCAGAATAAGACAGATCAAGCTTTTTTAGGTCTATTATAGATTAAAGGATGAGGTGGAGGAAGTGCACTATACCCCAAACCCTTTTTACCTTTGTCAGTTATCTGACTCTCTAACAACTTGTCTAGGTCTTTTGAGGCCTTATCAAATTTATCAATTTTAAATTCAATACCCTATTTTTCTTGCTTACTTTTTCAAACTCACTTTTAAGCACATTTATTTCATAGTCTTTGCAAGCTACTTCTTTTTTAAGAACTGCAACTTCTTCACTAAAAAGAACCTCATTCTTTCTATATGTGATAAATTGTTCTTCTACTATTGCTAAACCTCTTTTATAAGTAGCTGCTGTAAATTCAGTTTGATTAAGCTTAACAATTAAATCATCACACTGTTTCTTAAGAGTTTCATAGTTTTTCAGACATATTTTAGAGCAAGTTTTATCATTGTATACCTCCGAGTCTGAAAACGCCATTAGAGCCATGTTTGTCTGAACTTGTTCTTCTGCCATATCACTCCAGTCAAAACCTACACCATCTATAGCCAACATTTCCTTTGAGGATGTGTCTTTATTGTTTCCTTACTTCCTGGTGTTGTCTTGATTTCTGAACTGACCTTTTTTGCTTCTTGGTGCTCTACACTCCCTGGCAAAGTGCCTCATCTTATGAAAGTTGAAACACTCTACCTTGGATTTATCATACCCAGTAGTATCATTAGCATTAATGAAAATCTTCTTGCCTGTCCTCTGATAGTACCTCTTTGCCCTTATACTTAACAGAGAGAGCTACCACTTCAAATACATTGCTTCCAGATCATCTTCATGAATTTGATCTAAGTCTTAATGTAGAAGATTTGAACCATTAGGATTCTTAACCATGAAAGCATACACAACATTATCACTAAAGCTAGCAGTACTAACTTGAGGACTAGCAGTGTTAACATTAGGGCTAGCAGTACTAACTTGTGGACTAGCAGTGTTAGCATCATTAGTACTGCTAGTGCTTGGAGCAGTCATAAAGGCTAAGTTTTGAGCACCACTACCTGCACCAACAGATTTATTTACCTTTTGTTCAACAATTTGAAGTTGTTGTACAAATCATCAATGCTCATTGTTTCAATTTCAGGCTTATTCATCCAGACAACTACATGAGTGTTTCACTCAGGAGGCAAGCTGCTCAAAAAATTTGAATTTAAGTCTTCTTGAGCGATGACCACACCCAAAATTGCAAGCCTACTGACAATTTTCTGAAGCCTGTTAAAGATAGAGTCAAGAGACTCTGCACTTGATGCACTGAAATTTTCATACTGTTGCTTCAGAATTGTCTTCTGTAATTTCTTAGTAGCCTCATTACCTCTAAATCGTGTTTTAATGGCAGCAAATATTGTTTTAGCATCAGGGTACTAACTTAATGTAAGTTGATGTTCATTGGGAAGAGCCATGAGTAGCAAGCTTCTGGCCTTCACATCGTTCTTCTTATTGGTCTTTTCTTCAGTAGTTACAAGCACAGACATCTTTGTAACTAAAGTACCATTCACTTGTGTTGTTTGTGGTACAGACACCCATGAGTTACTATTCTTTATGACCTCTCATAGAGCATACTCTTGGATCTGGAAGTACTGCTTAATTCTTATAACCCACATCTCATACTCACCTAGTTTGAGTATGGGTAGCTTAGCGGTAGTATTACTGTTTGTAGATTCAAACTCCATGTCTTCTAGATCAAAGTTTCTCAAAGCAAAGCTCTGATACCACTTGTTTATAACACCCCGTGTTTTTCAAGTCATATTCCAATCTTGATAACTTCATAATAAAAAAATTTCTTATTAAGTTGTTGGGCAATGTGCGTGTATCCTTAATGTTACAATGCTTATACGTACTCATACGTTTCAAGGATTCAACCAAGGCATGTATAGACGTGCTTAGTATTAC
>BQNB010146169.1:4688-16615 GCA_026074375.1 Tanacetum coccineum
CACTTTTGAAATTCAAACAGTTTTTGATTTGTAGATTGATCTAATGTGGTCTTTAAGACCACCCGAGGCAGATTGGGCTATTGTAAGCCCTCATTTCTCAACAAACATCTTATCTAGAATCATGCCAGACTATTTTTCAAATGGCCATATGTATCCTCTTCCCTGGATAGCTGTTGAGAAGGTTTGTTTGGCCCAAACTTTAAATTATTTAAAAATCAAGGATTTTTTAATGTGTTATTAATTGTTCCTTAATTATAAATTAGGTGTATTTACTGGTTAATGAACCCAAAAAACATTGGTGTCTTGCTGAGCTTGAAATACGTAATGGAGTTATTACATTTTATGATTCTCTTGGTTGGGCCGATGGAAGTAGAAGACGATGGTAGAGACAAATGAAGAAATTATTGCCAGAGAAGCTTACCGTTTATCTACTCATGCATGGTATATTTAAGAGCACGGGCATATCAGCTGACGACTATAAGTCACATACAAGTATGCCGCTGCTCCTTTTCAAGCATCGTTATTTGGCGACTGTGGGATATGGGTCTGTATATTTATATACAGATTGTGCCGTAACCTACCGATGACAGTCGATGACCCTCTTGAAACAGCCTTAGCCTACCGTGAAAGGATGCTTGAATACTTTTGGAACCACAAGATTCAAGTTTAAAGAACTTCATCAGTTGTTTAAGGTCCATCTGGACAGGTTAACATGACAATGGCTAAGAATAATCTTGTCAAAAAGAGTATCATCTTAGTGAAATGGTGGGCCAAACACAAGGGTCGAATAGTTAATACACAAGCTAAGAGATGCTATCGAGTTATGCAATTAAAGTGATGACGATACGTCTTATCACAAAATTTTATGCTAAGCCTGGAACAACCACTTGATGTAAATTTTCTACCCTTTATATTTTAAATATGAAGTGTAAGTTTTCTATTGTTGATATATAATAATGTAAGTTTTCTTTTTTAGGTACTCTATACCTTTCTTGAATACTATTCGATATTATCTATCAACAATAGAAAACTTACATTATTATCTATCAACAATAGAAAACTTATACTTCATATTTAAAATATAAAAGGTAGAAAAATTACATCAAGTGGTCTTTCCTTGCATAATTTTTTTGATAACACGTATTGTCATCACTTCAATTGTGTAACTCGACAACATTTTAGCCCACCATTTCATTAAGATGATACTAATTTTTGACGAAGATTACTCTAGCCATTGCCATGTTACCGTGTAGACAGATGGACAGTAATTCTTAACAAAATTTACACCAAATAAAATATAAAATAGTCCGTTTTAGTACAAGGCTAACATGTTTGTGTCGGACTCGTGACGTTTCAGGAATTGAATTATAGCTTAGTATATACTAGGCGAGTACCCGCACATAGCGATGGAAATTCCTAGCGGCAGATAGTTAACGATATGCGATATTGTGGTAAGTGTTTTGTGTGACGTTCAAAATAGAACGTAAAAAGATTAAAATGAAATTGCAAACACTCTTAACATGCGATAAATTCTTAACATGATCAAACAACATATAAAAACATTTAGTGTAACTGAAAGAGAAACATTGCACCATAAAATCTAGCAACGCACAGTTGCACATTACTCATCGCGTAAAAGTAAAAAAGAGACAAGTGCGTGCATGTGTTATATAAGAATGGGTAAAAGCTTAACAATCGATTTTTAATAATAATTAGAAAACAATGACGGTATTGTATAAGCAAAGATATTATCTTTGTTTTTATATAGGAAAAGATGTGGTATTGTTATTTTGGAAGTAATTGACGAAGATATCAATTGCAAAAGTGGTTTACGTGATCTCATTACTTCATTCCAAATATATATATATAGTTTAATTGTGTTAAAACTTTTTAAAGTTATAACTATAACTAAAATATCACACGCACAAACTGATAAATTGTTGAAATATAACGCAATATGAATTGGTTGATGAAAAATTGAAAGCTCTCATCAATTTACATTTAATAGTTTTAAAACTTTCCAAAGTTAAGCTACAAATTCAATGTTAATCACTTAATTCGCTTTTTAAACATAAACATTCAAACGCATTTATTATCACTGCAAGAATTCAAGAACATTTTTAACATTCTGTATTATTCAGCATTTCCACCATTACCTTAATTAGTTTCAATTTCAATATTTCCTAAATTATCGCCACTAACAATGTTTAAAATTCAAGATTAGGCAGTTTCTCCTTTTCGATTAGATTCGACGGCGAAAAATGTATTTTCAATGTTGAAAAAAATGTATTTAAGATCTTATGTTTAAAAAACTCATATTTGCAGTCCTTTAAAAAACAATTACATCTTATATATAAAAACTACTTTTTGTTATGTTTACAAATAATGTAGGATTTCACTTTTGGTTTTAATAGACGAGTACCCGTGCATAGAACCGGATATTCTTAGCGGCAAACAATTATAAATATGCGATATTGTAGTAAGTGTTTCGTGTAACGTTCAAACATAGTACGTGAAAATATCAAAATGTAATTGCAAAAACATGCGATAATTCAACTCAAATAATAATTCTAATAAAGAGATGTGACAAATAAGGATAGTTGCAACAAATATGTAAAGTTTGAAAGACATTTTCTTGCAAAGATTATTATCAATACTTACTACAATACATATATCTAAACATTACAATTTATTTTACGGTTGTCATTCAAATGGCAAAGACAAACAAGTTAATCCCATTATTATACTTTTTGAAATTGTGTACTAACATTGCTACGTTTACTCTTACATCCAAAAATGAGATGAAACAATACAATCAATACTACACATAAGTTCCAATATATATCCGAAAATTAGATTAGAGCAGTTTTTTGGAGCAGTTTCAAATCACCAATATTACACTTTTTGTATCGTTACAAGCTTAAAGCCATCTAACGTTATACTAAGTTAGATTGTAACAAGGTTATGATCATTCATCTATTTTTCTATGAATATTAATAAGTCAGAAAACAAAGACTTGGTGATGACATGTGAAATAGTTGACACACTTTGTGATTAAATTATGTATAAACGATGCAATTGTAAATTAAACGATGCAATTGTAAACGATAGACACCTTATATCCCAAATGAATGAAATTGACAGAGAAATCCTTAGCGACTTGTTCTATGTAATAAATTCTAAAACTAACAAGTAATCATTAAAATCAAATTACACATAAAGAAATAAGAACTACATATAACACATAATTGTATTGTAAATAGTGTAGGCTTTTTATAGTCATGAAGGTAGCATTTCTTCATCATAGTCATATTTTTAGCGTTTCAACGGATGCAAATAGATGGAAAACGAGACGACACTGTCAACATGCATATAACATAGTTAACCTCGTAAAGGAACAATACTTGTTTCATTAAGCTGAAAGTTACTTACTTGCATACGACATAGTTAACCGTGGGATGAAGCTGTACAAAAACAAAAAAGATGTAGTGTCAATGCGCAAAGAAAATGATTCAAGAAGTTAACTTCAAGAAGTCAGCTTCAAGAAGTTAGATTTATCAAGTTTACATACAAATTAAGCAAAGAAAACGATTTCTAACCTCAAGAGCATCATCTACATTTTTTTTGGTTCTTCATTTCCTCTATCTCTTTCTTTCTAGCAGGTAGCTGGTTTATGAGATGAAGTATGAAGTTGTGATTGTTTATATAGCCTATGGAAAAGATTAACTCCACAGAATGATACAATACTTTCTAAACTTCCATCCGTGTAGTATATGATACAATTCTAACCAAATTTTTAGTAGAGATTAAAATTTCCAGTCGTGTATTTGCATTTGAATGTTCAATACATTCCTTTAATAGTTGCTACATTTATTTACATTCCCTGAATATGACAAAGATAGTTCCGGTCAATATATGAATTTAAATCTTTCTATATATATTTTTTTAGTTTTTAATGAATTCAAGGCGTGTGAATTTATGAGTCAATCAATCATTAAATTTTTAAGTTTTAAGGCGTGAGCATTAATGATTAAGAAATTCAGTTTTAAGCATTGGGGGCGAAATGCTTTATAAGGAGTATAAACTAGTATATATAGAACTGAAAAACTTACCATATCAATAACCCACATGCTAGTAAAAGCATGAACTGATTATGTGTGAAATTAATTTCCAAATTTTCGGTCTTACATTTAAGGATCTAAACTTAAACCATCAAAACATAATACACTATACTTCAGTATATATATATATATATATTTAAAATAAAACTAGCAAAATAAAATTGGCAACTTATGACTTACCCCGATAAGTTGGTTTCACATGGTCTATTAAATGGATAACCTTCATTGTTAAAGAACAATCTCAAATCATTAAGCACACTACTACTATTCCCAAGGAGAGTGAAATATATATCCCCTCTGGGCTGTAGGTTTTCAAGGGGGTCGAACCATAGGCGAAAACTCTTATATCATGAAATTTTGCCTGGATAAGATTTGCAATACTATCAATTAACTTGCATATGTTATCATCTTGGTCTTTGGTTGCCACCAACAAGGATATCATTTTGCCTCAACTGACATTTTAAAAAGTTTTTTTCTAGGGCTTATGTTAACTTTTGAAAAAAGGTTAAATTAGGGAAAATTGAAAAGTGGGTTTGGGAGAGGAGGTGATTTTGGATCCGGGTTTTGAAGCCCGTCGTGTGCCGTCGCGATACGCCGGATATGAAAGATTTCTAGGGTTTATGTGAGTGTTTGAGAGTGTTGTTGAAATGGAAGATAATAGAAATTTGAGATTTGGGGGGTTTTTGTAACAATCCGTCATTTCAGGTCATTTTGCGACTTCATATATTCAATTATTTATTTTTAGACTTTTACGCGTTTACTTTTAATTTTTATCGTTAAGTTAAATCGCGTAAACTAAAAATCAACATTCAACATAAACGGGCATCAAACAAATAAAAGTTTACATTCAATAAGTGTTATATAATTATTAAAATGATAATTATTGACTTTTCACTATTTATTTTTATTAGTTACGTAAATCGTCTACGTTTCGTAATAAAACACTATTATGCATGCATGGGAACCCATAAACCCACCTACACTTCAACAGATACCCACCATTATACCAAATACCCACAAATATACTACAAACTTATGTATACATGCATGTTAGCCGAATATATATATATATATATATATATATATATATATATATATATATATAATATATATATAATATATATACTAGCCATTTCAATTAAATCAAACCTTCACTAACAACCCTTAACCAACAATACCTTTATCTAAAGGGATCAAACTCTAAAGAAAGGCAAAGAACTGTTATCCATGTCACTTCTTTTCTCCCATGCTTAATTTGAAATTCGGGCGAAGAATTATGGAGTAAAGAGGCAATGCCTAAGCTCAAATCTAATCAACCTTACACACTCCATGCTTGCTACACCTTTACCATACTTGTTCTTACACTCCTAGCATTATTTTAACTCAAAAACCCTAACCCTAAGCCTCCTAAAACTGGCCCCTTGTTGCATACCTTCAATGGCTTTGATTCATGGGTATGTCTTTGTAAACTTTGCTATAAATACAAGCATTAATTAACTATCATACACACTTTTATCATTTTGCAAACCAAACTCAAACAAAAACTCTCTCTTTTGTAACCCATAGCCCACGGTTAGAAACTCCCACTAAGAACACTCTATAGTTTTGATTTTTACAAAGACACAAGTGTATAAGGGTTGTTATTAGTGATATCTAAGGTAGTTCAAAGTGTTTTGAAAGCTTGGTTGGTTATTTATAAAGGGTTTATACAAAAAGGAAGTTATGGTTTTTATAAAAGAAACTAAGGTTTTCTTGAAAGTATTTGGTGTTAAATACTTATGGTTAATTCGTGTAACTTCATTTACATGTTTATATATATTTGTTATATTGTTATTCACCATCTAGGTTTATTTTATAAGTTTATAAATAAAATGAGCTTACATAATTCGAACTTATATTTTGCACGTGATGAAATGTTGCTAAAAATGTGTTAGAATGCAAGAATATACTTTATATAAGTGTTTGTAAAATTATGGAATTAATCTATGAATTTATTTGTTAAAAGTTTATTTATAAAGTTTATAAATAAATAAGTGTTGTGGATATTTTATTTAGACATAACATGATGAACAATAATTAGATGACTAATAATATGTGACAGATGTGTTATTAATTAAATTAGAGGACTTGCAATAAATTAATTTTGTCAAAAGTTTATAAAATAAATTTTATAACCTTTATACACGAACTATTTTATATATACAATTCGAAATTTTATAAATTCTGAAAGTATTTTATTATGATATTACATTTCATGAGAAATTCAAGCATATAAAGAACACGAAAAAATGAAGCTATAACGAAAGAGTTATGAATTTTACAAGATTACAATGAAAAGTGTTTTTATAAAATTATTTTTATAAAAACTGTTACTGTTCGAACCTGATAAAAATATATGGATATTTTTCTGTGATAATACATCTTATGAGGATTTCAAATATATAAGAAATATTAACAACGAAATTAAAACGAAGGAGTTATGAATTTTACAAGATTAAAATAAAAAGTGTTTTTATAAAAGTATTTTTATAAAAACTATTACTATTCGAACCTAATAAAAATATATGGATGTTTTTTTGTAGTAGTACATCTTATGAGGATTTCAGATATATAAGGAACATTCAAAACGGAATTAAAATATAGGAGATGTGATTTTTATAAGATTTCGATAAATAAAATTTATAAAAAGTATTTTTATAAATTACAAGTTACTGTTACTGTTCATAACAGATCATATAAATATTATAAATAAAATATATTTTTAGGATTCTCAAATACGATTCCATACATATAAAGAACGTTAGAAACAGAGTCAAAAAGCGAAAGTTATGAATTTATAAAATCACATACCTCTTGTGCACTATTTTCACAACCTCTTGTGCACTATTTATATAAAACTAAAAAAGTTGCTGATTAGAATATAAAAAGTGATTTACGAGTGCTTTTGGGTCTGTTTGGGCTATAAAAACCTTAAGAAATAATGTCATATTACTTATATAATATTTATATATGTTTTTAACTTTATAAATATTATTTTACAAAATGATTAAACTATTTATATAATATCATTATATGAATAATAAAAATATTAAATCAAGTATTTTTAACAAATAATCAATAGTTGGACAAGGATGATATTTTACAAACACAAATACATGAACACTTATCTTACAAGTACAATTTAAATATTGTTTCAAGTTTATAAATTAAACAAAGGTATTTAGATAGTGATGTAACTCTATAAAAAAATATATTGATGTATTTATATTAAATACATGACACTTATACGACCTTTACTTAATTAGGTTGCATTTAGATTTGCCGAGACGATTTACATTATTTGATTTAGATAATCAAATCATTCACTATGGCGAGTTCATAGCCCCATTTTATACGATTACAATGATTTACAACTATTGTGGTGATAAATATGCATTGTTTTACATTTGGACGCAATTACATTTTTAAATAAATTACGAGTTTGCCTAAGTAGCAATAACCCACTATACCCATGAATCATGAACTGTCAATTACTTGATGTAAGCACGAGTGTTATAAAAAGATCTAACTTAGGATTACATCCCCGTTTCAAGTTGATATCGCTCACTAGGTTTGACTGATTGAACCAACAGGACGTATACCCAGTCAAATTGGGATGTTTGCGGGGCTGAACCTCTACACGGCATATTGTCTGGCAATAATTTGCAATTCATACAGTCCGCCGTAGCTTTAGTGTCATGAGCTTAGAATGTATTACATTTTTGTGATATTGTGTGTGTTTCAATAGTCATGCACTTTAGAAATCTGCGGTCCTACTTTATTATATCTTGCTAAAACCATGAATCACCAACCTTAATATAAGGTTTTAAAGCATGTTTATTTCTCAGTCAATAAGGTTACATGAAACAAGGAAACATTGGTGTTTATCATTTGAGTCACATTGCTATATAAAAAATTGTGGGCATAAATTTGGGAATAATTGTTTATGTATTAAAAATCTTTACATTTTTCAAGGATGAACAAGTTTAAGCTTTGAGCTTTGTAATCAAAAAATTACATTCAATCTATGTATCATTTACAAACGACTCAATTATAGTCGTTCTTTCAAATCTTGTGCTGATTGAGATCTATGAAGTGACGCTCTCCCGGACCAATGTTTCGCTGCACCCTATTGGGGGTGTAACTGATTGTATCTGACCAAGGTTATAGGAGAACCAGGTCATATGTTTTTACTTGTACTATAACTAATTTCCAAACATTGCATCATACGAAAGTTTTTCACGACATAAACCATAACTAGATGTTTGCATTAGATCGTTATAACAAGATGCTTAACTAGATTAATATACGTGTTTATATTACATTACATATATTACTATTAGTCTTATATATTATACTTATATAAGTTTATTTTATTGTTACAACAGTTATGTCTTCGTCATCCACAGTTACCTACACGTTTGTTTATTTGGATTATGAGCCATAGAGGTTCCAGTGGGTATCAGATGACGAGCTAGAGGCACCTAAGGAGGCACCGCAGTCTCCAGAACAGGCACCACCATTGTCGGACTACGTGCCTAGTCCCGAGCACCTACCTTCACCAGACTATGTGCCTGGTCGTGAGGAGCCAGATCAGGCACCGCTTTCACCAGAGTATGTTCCTGAGCCAGTACACCTAGAGTATCTAGCTCTGTCAGACGATGACATTCTGGTTAAGTATCAGCCCCTACCTGCTGATGCTTCATCGACAGCCCTATCACCATGCTATATTGCTGACTCAGACCTTGAGGAGGATCCAGAGGATGACCCTGAGGAGGATCATGCTGACTATCCTGCCAATAGAGGAGATGAGGAAGAGGAGGAGTCCTTCAAGGATGGTGCTGATGACAAGGATAAGGAGGAGGCCTATAAGGAGGAAGATGATGACGAAGAGGAGGAGGAGCATCTAGCTCTGGCTGACTCTTCTGGTGTACCTATTGATGATCATGTCCCTTCAGCTGAGGATACAGAGGCAATTGAGACCGACGAGTCTGCACCTATACTGACATCACCTAGACCTCGCAGGGCTAGAATATATGTCAGACTTGAGCCACCTATGGCAGCATCTATGGAGGCACGTATTGTTGAGTACGCTATTGCACCTACTCCACCATCACCACTACCATCTCCATTATCTCCACTATCATCTCCACTCTCCCAGATTCCATCACCACCATTACCTTTACCATCACCACCACTACCATTACCTACACCATCATCACCTTTGCTATTACTTGCTACTGACCGTAGAGAGGATATACCCAAAGGCCCGACTGCCGTCTTGGAAGAGGTTATGATGACTGCTCCCACTCCTAGGATTGAGATAGAGGAAGCTCTACAACGTTGTTGCTAGGCAGGCAAGCGTCTATGTCTAGGTAGGTTGGGCTATGGTATTACAAACACTTGATATGAGTTATTGAGGCCATTCAGGTATAGCCCCCGTCCACCTGTGGAGGGTGTCAATCAAAGAGTAACACAGCTTGCCTACAACTGTGAGTTAGATACTCCATATCTAGATCCAAGTGAATTGTGTAAGCTTTATCTAATTGGTAATCCAAGACACTGGCAGAAAGAATGCATTATAATAATTTTGAAACGATGTATAAATGAAAAGCATAAACTTCGATTATTTTTCAAATAGTTATAAACTGTCGCACTATTTAATTCCCATAAAAATAGTTCACTTCTAACATTTTTGATGCTTTCCTATGTATAGGTTTGATCCCCCCGATGCAGCGCGCGCCATCAACTCGGAGGACTCTTCTCAAGAACGACCCAGAAGTCGACCCCTCTGAACTCACAAAGAAGATGAAACACGACAAGTGAACCACCCACCACTCAGTTAATGATATGTATGTATCATTGGACATAGTAATGTACCCCTAACTTAAATATTTATTTAAAAATAGGCACCAATTCCAAATTCTGTAAATGAACTATTAGTTGACATGGAACTGTTTAGAGTTTTCTTAAAGTTGGCACATGATTTTGCTAAAGCTTTTGACCTTTCAAATTTTTAGTGTTTAACCATACTTTATTGGTATTATCTTATACTACTTTTAAGGTACGTCTTAGCGAGTGTAAAGTTTTCATATCTAGGTTCATAGCAGTCATGATTTTCACTGTCTACAATGCAAACAAGGTGCTTCAGAATGCAATTACTACAATATTTGATTTCATGGCATACGTACACTTTGGTTGTTCCATGATCTTTTATGGGGTTAATTGCATTTGATAGTCATAGGTTTCCACAACATATACAAATAGCAAAAAGAAAAAAGACAAAACACCATACAGAACTCCTTATATATACATGACTATACTACTGGCTCAAAATATTAGCCAAACGCCAATTCAAAAGACAAAGAAAAAAAGGACCTACGATAAAACCAAGTTCGATTTAATTCTTGATTCATTCGATAGTAGCCGTTAACAAGTGTAAACACATCCATTCCAAAGTGGATATATATGACCGGATCGAGTACGTTTCAGGAATTAATATTGTAACTTAAACTTCACTCTACTTGCACATCACACATTTAAGCACACAAAACTCCAACACATACTTTTTCTAATATTGAACTTGTAAAGTTCAAGTTGATCATCGCATATATTTGAAGTAAAAATAAGTTCTTACTCTCATGAAAGATATATATTAGTTGATTGATATAAATATAAGCACAGTGAATAGAAAACCAAAGTTTCTTTGTTCTGTGAATAATTTGAAACGTTTTAATGTTAGCATACATACGGGTATGTTTTCTTATACCTTGATTTGGTGGGATTGAATATTATTGCTGTTGTATGTAAGTAAATGGTTATCACATGTATAGTTACATATATTTATTAGGTAACGATCGAATAGAAAGGGTAGAGTTTTTAAAAAGTGTAAAAATTATTCCATCATGCGACATGTTGATGATACCATCATGCAAAATGTTGATGCTGACTCTTCAGACGTATTTTTTTATTGATGGCTCTGGAGGAACTAGGAAAACATTCTTGTATAAAGCTTTGCTTGCCGTTGTTCATTATCATAGTCTTATTTCACTTGCCAACGGTTTGTCAGGGCTGTAGCAAATAACATGACATAGGGAAGAACTCCTCACTCGCGATTTAAGATTCCCATCTATCTTATTACAAACTCAATATCCAACATCAAAAAACAAAGTGGCCTTGCTAAACTACTTTGTCAAGCCAAATTGATAATCTAGAATGAAGCATCAATGTGAGGGGCTGTAGCAAACTACATTTTGATATTTTCATGTTCTGAACGTTACACGAAACACTTACCACAATAACGCATATCGTTAATTATCTGCCGCTAGAAATTTCCGCCGCTATGCGCGGGTACTCGCCTAGTAAAGGGAAAATGGGATTTTCTTGAATTCTTGAAAGTTGAAAGTTGAATCTATCAATGGCAATGTTGAAAATTGAATGTTTGGAAATCGCAATTAAGGAAGGTTAAATATTGAATGGCTGTCACAATGAAATGATTATCTCTATAAAGCACAAAAGATATACATATCACATTCACACAATTCACTATCTCTCTAACAACACACACAACACTACACTTCCCTCTCTCTCTCTCTAAACCAAAAACCAGTTTCTCTCTAACCACCGCCGGCTGCCGCCGCCGGCCCACCGTAGCTAAAAAAAATTGAGGTATTGTTTTTTATTTTAATAGATCTATATGATTTGGCAAGTTTTGAGGGGTTTTTTATATATTTCGAAGGTTTATGTTTTCAATGTTTTATGTATTTA
>BQNB010146170.1:0-16615 GCA_026074375.1 Tanacetum coccineum
CGCATCATAGAGAGATTCCTCTTGATGTTGTTGGAACGTCAAGGTATATCTTTGGAATGGAACAGGTGGGTTTTGAAAGGGTGTGTTGGGTGGTCTATCGTACATCATGATGGTGAGCATAAGAGTGATTTACAAAACAAAGGGACCAAAGAAAAGATAGACTATGAGAAAGCTAATTAACAAGAAAATCAAAATCTCACTTGATAGGAATCTAGTGAGTAGACCTAAGCTAAATAGAATTCGAAACCTAAACTATTCCCCAGGCAGCGGAGCTAAAAACTTAATGTGGGGGTTGCAAACACACAAAGTTTTACAACTCTCTAGGTAGTGCACCTAGTGTAGTATAGGCAAGACTCGGGGGTTGTTATCGTTGTCTAGGGGAATATTGTTTGGAAGGTTTGAACTAAACTTAAATAAAGTCTAAGAGTTAGGGAAGATTATTTTTATATTTTTAAATTTTTATGAAAACAAGTAAAATTTCGGGTTTGAAGGTTGGTTGTTTTTAAACTAATTATCTAATGAAACTAAATTAAATCTAAGCTAATGTGGACAATCGTATAGGTTAAACAATCGTTTTAACTTAATCATGCACTACTCCTTAGTTGATCCTCCTAATCCTATTGCCCGTCACCCTTGTGATGTAGTGTTAAGGCAATGCACACGTAAGGTAGTATAAAGACTATTACAAGACCCATAAGAGTACATTACGCGAATTCAAACACTTAAGAGGTGATCAACCATATTAGGACAAGGTAGTATGAAGACTATTGTAATGGTATCTTTTATACACAATCACGTTTTCCTTGACGTCTATGCCAATCGTAAATTGTAAAAGGATTTACAACATAAGTTTCAAGCAATCATAGGTAAACACTTATAGATCTAGCCTAGCCTGTTAAAAGAAAGTAAAGAACAAGAATTAATTAAACAATAAGACATATTGAAATATTAAAGGGATAGATGAACTTCACTTGATTAAAACACGGAGTTAGGGTTGATATAAGAGGGTTTGAGAACCCTAAAATCGACCCTACACTTGATAATATTCATACACAAAGTAGGGTTTACGAATTCCCTAAGTTCCACACTTTAAAACCCTCAAATTAGGAAAATATATATATAATACAGTTGCGATGACATTGCTTGTAAGTTGTGACATCGTCGCTACGCTGAATTTCTAGGGTTTCTTATGAGTCGGTTGGTCCAGACGCTGTCCCTAAGTTCTTCTGACGCTGTCCTTTGATAGTCATGACGGCGTCGCTAGAAATTATGAAGCCGTCTCCAAGCACTGTATGCACAATCTTCATCAACTTTTCTGTAGGGTTGTAGTCTTGTCCGTTTCGTCCTAAAATGAGTCCAACTCACGTATATTTCCTCAAATTTCCATCCAAGTGCTAAAACACAAAAAGAAATGATTAAGCACGTATTTTAGGGATAAATGCATGATTTAAGGGGTTAAATGACTACGAAAAAGTGTAAAAAATGATACCTCATCAAACGTACCTGAATTGTGACACCCTCAGAATCTTGTGACTTCGATCCCTAACGATCTCCATACCAAGAATCTTCTTTGCTTCTTTGAGTTCCTTCATGTCGAACTCCTTTTTAAGAAAAGACTTAGTAGACCCAATCTCAGCCTTGCTCTTACAAGCAATCAACATATCGTCTATATATAATAATTGATAGATATATTCACCTAGTGTATAACTCTTGTAATATACACAGCTATCATAACTGTTACGCTTAAACCCGTTGCTCAGTATATACTCATCAAACCTCATATAACATTACCTAGGTGACTACTTCAAACTATAAAGGGATTTCTTTAACAAACATACCTTGTTACCTTGTACATAACCCGGTAGCTGCCTCATGTAGTTTACTTCTTCAAGATTCCTATGTAAAAATGTCGTCTTTACATCAAGCTGCTCTAGCTCATAATATTTACAACAAGTCAATGCAAGTTTAGCCCGAATACATGTGTGTCAAACTACCAAAGAAAATACTTCATTGTAATTAATACCTGCCCTTTGTGTGAATCTACGAGCCACCAACCTTACTTTGTACCTAGGCTTTTGAACACCTTTAATCATATCCTTTATCTTGAAAATCCATTTGCAACTCATCAGCTTTTGCCCAGCTGGATGATCTACTAACTCCCAAGTCTTGTTCTTCCTTAGAGAATCCATGTCTTCTTCCATGGCAGCTTTCTACTTAGAGCTATCTTCATAAGCAACTACCTCTTGGTATGTCAATGGTTCATGAGTATCTTCATCCTCTACTGCAGCAAACGTGTAAGTAGCCATATTACACTCATCTTGATACCTCAAAGGTTTTGTTCTTGTTCGTGGCTCTCTATCCCCAACCAACTAATAATCTATAAGATCTGGTATCTGATTAGTTTCTTGATCCCCTGCATCCTCATCTTTGCCATCTTCTTGATCTGTCTGATATTCCTTTAGCGTACGATTATTTAAACTCTACAGTTCCATCTCAACTTGTAATTCCTTAACATTCTTATCAGTACCTACACCAGAATGCTTTAACGTGTCTTTATACATGACACTTTCATTGAAGACCATGTTCTTGCTAGTGACTATTTTAGGTGATTCATCATCAAGCCTATAGAGTCTGTACCTCTTCACATCCTCAGGTTACCCTAAAAGAACGCATTTTACCATTCTCGGCTCAAACTTACCTTGTTTAACGTATGAATATGCAACATAGCCGAAAATCCTCTACATCCCATAATCACTTGGATGTCCTGACCACATCTCTATATGTGTCTTTTTCTCAATCGTTGTCGATGGTGGCTTATTGATCAGATATGCGATCATACATGTCGCTTCCGCCTAGAAGGTCTTGGGCAATCTAGACTGAATTAATAAGCAATGTACCTTATCCATGAGAATTCTCTTCATACGTCATGCTAACCTATTCTGTTGCGACGTCTTAGAAATTGTTAGATGTCTAGCAATCCTACTCTACTCCCGGTTACAGCAAGATCCCCCAAGACCATATCTGTCCTCATCTTCTTGAACCGTCCTCCCATTCTGTTCTCGTACTAATTGCTTCCTCTTTGCACTTTCCAGATGCTTCAGTTTGAACCAGAGAATATTTAAACCCATATCCTCTGGAAATAGATAATCAACAATAGATAAGAAGTACCTCTTACCTCCTAATGATTCCACCTGAGACGGACCACATAAGTCTGAATGAACATTGTGCCCATGAGTAGTGTGCCTCCCACACGAAACTTGACTCGATGTGACTTTCCCGAGCTAATTCTCACAAAAAATTGAGCTTTTTCCTAGAACTTTTCTTGCCCAAACAGCCTTGCTTTTCCAGCACCTGTAGTCCCGCCTCGCTGATATGTCCCAGTCTTTTGTGCCAAACCTGCTCAAGACTGTCTTTTTCTTAAACACTAGCATTAAGCTCACATGCCACTGCATGGCCATCCAAAGAGTATACGCAATATCCCTTCGTATTCTAGATAAAACAACCCTGGAACCATTAATCACCTTGACTTTGCCCGATTGCAATTTTAAGGTAAATCCCTCTTTTTCAAGAGTTCCCAGCGATATCAAGTTTCTATTCAATTCAGGAATATACCTGAGATTGTGTAACACAAAACTTGACCCATCTTTCAGTTGTATCCTCACCTTGCCAATACCTCTGATCTTACACTCCCTCTTGTCACCTAATTATACACTGCCCTCACCGCATTCCAGAAAATCAAAAAGTATATCTAACATGGGTGTCATTTGTGTGTGTGTGTGTGGAATCCATTATTCCAATCTAGCAGAGCCTATGCGCTCATCACCATCATCACCTCGGAATCTTCATAAGTCAAACCACTAGAGCTTGGTTGCTCATCTTTCTTGACGTAACCTGTTGACTTCTTGCGATTATTCTTCAGACAGTTTCTTTTCAAGTGATCCTCAAATTGGTAAATATAGCACTTGAGTCTTCCACCCGAGACTGCGATTTGGAACTGTACCCTTGACTGACGTGAATCCCTATGATCAGTTCTTCCCCTCACATATAACCCTTCACCATCACCCCCCTTCGCCTTAGACCTTTCTTTGATTTCCTTTGAATTTAGTGTGGCCATCACGTCCTCCGAAGTTTAAAGACCTTTCAGTCCATAAGCAAGGTATCACAAAGTTTTCATTGATGTTGGTAAATAAGTGAGTAATAATAAAGCAAGATCTTCATCCTCGAATTTTACCTTAATATTTGCTAAATCAAGAACGATTTTGTTGAACTCATCTATATGCTCGGAAATCTTTCGTCCAGCTGGCATGTAGAATGTATAAAACTTCTTCTTCAGGTACAACTTGTTGGCCAATGACTTTGTCATGTACAAAATCTCGAGCTTTGACCAAACCCCCGTTGTAGTCGTCTCCCCGGTAACCTCTCTCAGAACCTTGTTACCTAACACAAAATATGAACACTTGTTGAGCTTTTGTTTAGCCAATCTTCGTTTGAGCTTCATTTGCGGGTAAACCTCCAAAGCTGCTTCACATCTATGTTAGATTAATAAAGTATGCATCTTGATTCTCCATAACCTGAAATCACCAGTTCCATTGAATTTCTCGATGTCAACTTGGCCCTCGTCATTCTTTAATCCCTTTGTTGATCGATTTAACCTTGTAATATAATATTTAATCTCTCACAAAAATCGAAACACCAACAAAGTACCTTGTACAATAATCTTTCACAATATATTATATGAATAATTTATTAATAAAGTACTAATACTTTACCACCAATCAATATAGAATATTATTCAAATAGTTAAAGTGTACTACTGTTCTTCTTCTTTTCCTATAAATCATGTGACTTGTATCCTTTTTCTTTACCTTTATATGCTACAAACGAAACCTATCTTGTCTTCTTTGTTAATACGAGCTGCTCCTTGACGTCCAACAAACTGAACGCAAGAACCTTTGCTGTTGCAGAACGAACAACAAGTAAACCTTCAACAAGATTCGACTCGCTTCCATACCTTTAAATCAAGGGTCTGATACCACTTGTTAGTTTGTGATCGACTAACAACCCGGAAACAAGCTCGTGGAACCTGAAACTTGTAAAGATGAATCGACACACCACAGCAAGTATAGATCGATAACAAAAGAAAAGAAAAGAGGGAACAAGGTATAACCAGAACCGATGATTAGTATTGACAGATGAGTGGACAAGATCCCCCCCCACTCATTTCTCCTTTTATAGAGAGGAGGGGGGGTGAGAACAAACCCTAAAACACATAGGCTGGACTTGGAACACAAGTTAACCCATGACAACTTAACACCCTAAAATTTTACTAAAATAAAGACTAAACATAACAATAGGTGTTAGTTAGCGTCCTTGCTTAAGTTGTATCATCTTCATTCGAAGATCTTTTTAATGCTAAACTAAGGTTGGTTTCAATGAACTTTTTTTATAAACTTATTTAGACTATCATTAGACGTACACGTTTGTTAATTGGTATTGCTTTCACTATTACTTGTATATTGTATTTATGTTTTGTATAACTTATTCAATGTTTATACACGAGACGAAAGTGTATGAGGGTCATGGGACACTCATGGATTTTTGCAACCTACGGTTAGTTGTTATAAAAGGACTCGTATTTCATGATTGCACACTCAATTTGTGTCAATGTTCCTTTTTATACATGCAAGATATGTAGATAGATCAAAGGTAAGAAAAACAGATAAAAATAATGTAATAGGGCTAGATGAAATTCAAGCCCGTCTTGTTTTTTTGAAGCCTAAAGCGAAATATGATCTAGGATTTCGGATATCTAAAGTTTCAAAAAGTGTTTTATGCATCGATATCCGATACAATTATGTATCCAAGTGTTTTGAATTTTTCTAAAACTTATTATTAGTTCCAAAATGACAATTCATATATCCCTATTTTTTAATCAATTCCAATCAAATTTTCAGATATCCGAATATGTATATTTTTGAACACTTTCCTTTTATGTCATTTAGATCATGTCTTGCATTTTTTATTTCATTCATATTAGCAAGTATTTTGAAGGTATATTCTGTTAACCGATATCTTTAGCTAATCAAATTGCTGTACATTTAAGAGTCTAGTTGTCTAATTGTGATTTAATTTATCAATCATTATCTGTACTTATAAATGTGCCTAGCTGTACTAGTGTTGGCTATGTCAACTATATATATTATATGTTTTGGTGAAGCCACGCAACAACAACTTATTACCATTATCAGATTTACCATTCTACATAGTAGATTCTGGCGATAACCGAAGAACTGGTTCAAGAAAGCTAGAATGCTACATGAGATTATCCCTAGAAACAGTCATGAATGTCAAACAAGGCAGCGTTGGATCATCTGTTATTGGGACGGTGATGGCTTGTCATAAATCTCAGTCGACATTGATGGACCATGCAAAAGGCAACAGATCAATGACGTATGATGATGAAAATGAAGTTTAGTAACGAACTAGCGTTTTTTAAAGAGGAAGATATGGTTTTGCACGCTTCCGATTCAATCCCAACAACCCTGACTACTAAAAATATGATAGATAGAGATCATGACGTGCTCATGATGGTCTAGTGGCCTCTTGCTTCTCTAAAAACTAAATGTATGACGATAAATTATTCCGTAAGCATTTCTGAATGAGCCGATCACTATCACACGCATTGTTCGAAAAAGAACTGATGATGCGTCGTATTTTCAACATAGTGAATTGGGGTGAGCAAAAAAAACCGAAACCAAACCAAAAACCAGAAAAACCGAACCGAACTAGAAATCGACAATTTTTTTTTCTTCAAATAATCAAACTTTCGGTTTGGTTTTGACATAAAAACCGAACCATAAAAAACCAAACCAAACAAATTTAATTAATTACTATTAGTATTACTAATTATTAGTTTATTACTAAATTACTCTTTATATATTAATTAGTACTGTTGGGGTGCTGGGCCACTTCTAGGGAATGGGCCAAATTTTGGAAACATTACCAAGGAGATGACCAACAACAAATAATCATTACCACTATTGTTACTACACATAAATTTTAATATGTCATATGATCAGGTTCCAATGTTTTCATAGTAACAAATACTCATTTATTTCATATAATAATAAGGAACCCAGAACTCAAATTATTCTATCTTAGTCCCACAGTTATTTTGATGAATTTATCAAAATTCCATTGATTAGCATATCAAACTCTTGAGTGGTATACATATCTAATTTTCCAGAATAACGACAATAAATGAAATCTTTCTATATTTCGTTGGTGATTCGAATGGTTGGCATCGTCACAGGTGCTTAGCCATTTTTTTGCACCTGACACATGGATTGTAATTTAAAGATATGTAATTCAATACGGCGTATGAGTCTGAAAATTCAGGATCCTATTTAAGTCAATACGCCGTATTCATTTTACTGAATACGCCGTAATTGAGGTTTTAAAATTGGGTATTTTTTTGTCAATACGTCTTAGTACCCATGTAGTAGGATAGCCGTATTGATCTCGCAATATGAAAATGAAAAAGGGATTCCCCTTTTTTAACCTAATCTTTGACTCAATTACTAATTTTCTACTAACGCTTAGTTTTCATTCAAGGGGGGGGGGGTATTTGGATCTTAACAAGTTTTAAGGCATACTCCTAATTTGTTAACCAAACCATAAACCCTAATTTTTAAATCGAAACAATCAAACACAAATCAAAAAGTGGAAAGGGCAAACTAATACGTACGATAATGTAATCAAGATCAAGAGGATCTTTCCACGAAATTTAGTGGTTAAAATCTTTTGTGTGGGTGGATGAAAAAAAGAGTGGTAAACTCAATCTGTGAATCAGAGGGTTTTTATACCCAACTCGATACGCCGTATTCGCGGTTTGATTAATACGTCAGTATTGGGATTTTGTTGACTTGGTAATATATAGAAAATGTGTGTGTGCGTATCTGTTTTATCCTAATACACCATATCCATTCTTGGAGACTAATTTTCTTTAAATAATGACGAAATAAAATGTACCTTGGACTTCGCAAATTTATCTTACAATTCACATTCTTATAATACCCCTTAGGGTCGAACGGAGAGGCCGAACGGCACTTACAATATTTATAATATAAGATTAATAGCATCCCGTTGAAAAAGATAAATCCAAAGATAGATATTCAAATTTTGTTCCAAGACAAGCTTTCCTCCATCAAAATTTTTATCTATTGTATAGCTCACGACTTGTTTCTCTAAGGCATATATTGCTATGTGTATTTAAATTACCTCCGAAGATAGAATAAAAGTGAAAAAAAAAAAATAACAAAAAATATTGTGTGTGTGTATATTATCATTTGTCTCCTCGTATGATTTTAATCATCAGGATGAATACGTGAAGGGAATAAAATCATTAAAGTACAAAACGTTTTGTTCCTTTCATTTTTTTTTTCATATTCAAACAATGATGTTTTCATATTTAAATTCAGATTCATTGTTATTATCGGGCTTAAAGTCTGTTCAGTTAAGTAATCAGATTTAGACGTTTGAGCATCATTGTAAACAATGGCTGAAAATCCATTCATAAAATCTTTAAAGAAGTCTAAATCATCAACATAACTGATCGTAGGCTTAGGTGGCGGAAAAGAAGGTATACCGGCTTTTTCATTATCATTCTTCGAATCCGTTTTTAAATTGTTAACATAAATAATTTTATAAGAAAACGAGTTTTTGTCATAAATTATTGTGTAATCCTCATCGTCAAATTCGTCAAATGATATTCTAAAGTCGATCTCATCGTTGACAGGAGTACTTACTTGAGATTTGCATGGAAGTGCATCCTGAGGTACAAAGTCATCGTCAATGACTATAGCTGGTAGTTCAGCTTCCACAGATCTAAGGTCGTGAAGAACGTCATCAACCCTGATCCTCCCATATGTAGCAATTTCCCAGCTAAACACCCCACCACGCCTACGAGCTTTTTCTTCTTCAAGCTTGATATATTCTTCCATAGTCACGTTTAGATCTTCCATCCTGAAATAAACTTACTAGAAAGGCAATTAAACACCCAATACGTCGTATTCAGAGGACTGAATACGTTGTATCACACAATCACAATAAACACAAGAATACATATTCCTCTAAACTTACACAACTCTAAGAGTTAGATCTAATCTAATGTTAAAAACCAAAATATCAAATAAAAATCAAGATTAATTTTCACTCCCCGGCAACGGTGCCAAAAACTTGATGTGTCGTTGTGTGGTGTATATTTTATGATTCAAGTTTTAAATTTATATTTTGCCGACTAAACCAAAAACAACACTTTAACGGGCAGTGTACCCGATCGAAGTAGGGTGTCGAACACTTGAAGCGAGGTTAAATCTATCAATTTAATTAATATCTTGGTTATCTAATCTATGTTAATTATATTCTATTCTAAACCTATGTCAGTCCTAATCCTAATTCTAACGGGAAAAAGGGGGTTTTCAGCCTGAGAGACTGGCACGGTTTGGTTGGTGACTACAATCAATTCAAGGCACTTTAACCCACGCAAGCAAATTAACAAAAGATAAAAGAGCGGTCGAGCCAAATATAAGAAAACTGTATTAACCATTATTATCGATTAGAAAGTTGGTTTGTTTATTAAGTGCAATGATTTCTTTTCTCGATGTGGGTAATTCATCTTAAGACTTAGGCATTACATCATCCTAAGACCTAGACACATTAATTCTGTCACAATTAAAGCATCCGCATAAAGGCATCCCTTATTTACTGATTATGTAAATCTTAGGGATTAAATCTCAATGGTAATCTTGTTAAAAACCCTACCCTCATAGAGACTTTACCATTACGCGCTTAAAGGTGAATTATATAACTATTAGGTCGCTTGTCAAGTATTCCAATGAATCAGAACGTTATTTGTTGAATTATCTAGGTTCACCTTCTAGTCAACACGATCAATAAACCATTGGCAATATCCAATTAACTAGTTAAGCCCGAAGCGTATCCTAGACACAGATTTAGCAGGACAATATTTATGATCCTATGGTTCTAGATGTATAAATCACTATATGGAGAGCTATCCTAGACTCTAGATTACTTGGTCCATACCATAGAATCAGTTGAATGATAGGTCACATACAAAAAGGCATAAACAAGTATAAATTGATAAACATAAACAAGCATTCAACGATAAATCAAGAAATCAAGATAAACAAATACCAAACATTTAGATCTTCATAATAATGGCTAATACCCGAAGGTATTAGCCTTCAAACGTCATAATAAATACAAAAGCAATTATTTAGCCAAGGTAAACTAACCGAGTTAACGAATGATACCAAAAACTGAATGTTATAAAGTATATGAATTACACGTTGTTCTCTATGGAATTGATAGCGTGGCTCGACCTAATGTGTGTGTGTTCTTTTTTCTCCCTCTTTGAAATTGACTTTATGGTTTAGTTTTGCGAATATGATTTTTACACACTTAAAACTTATTTTTAAAGTTTTGTATTTATAGGGTCTGGAAGTCGGTTCGATACGGCGTATCCAAGGATTGGATACGGCGTATTAGGGGTTTCTTGGAGTAGGGACCACGTTTGATATACTCCAGTACTATTCCCATTCTATATTTGAATACGGCCTATTGCGTTTCTTTAGATACATCGTATTGTGTGTGTGTGTGTTCTTTTGGTTCTATGTAGTAGAGCAGGCACGGGAACTCGTCTCACCCAACAATTCAAATGTCGTCAATTATGTCCCAACAAATCCTCAACAAAATTCTTTTTAACCTCACCAGAAATCTTTCCAAAATCCACAAACCCCACTACAACACCAAACCCCCCCCCCCCCCCCCCCCCCCCCCCCCCCCCCCCCCCCCCCCCCCCGTATTATTCCCCAACCCCTTTTTTTTTTAACATATTTTTTTTTTTTTTTTTTTATCTTTTTTTTTTTTTTTTTTTTTTTTTTTTTTTTTTTTTTTTTTTTTTTTTTTTTTTTTAATATTTTTTTTTTTTTTTTTTTTTTTTTTTTTTTTTTTTTATTTTTTTGTGTGTGTGTTTTTTTTTTTTTTTTTTTTTTTTTTTTTTTTTTTTTTTTTTTTTTTAATGAATTCTCAAATATAAACGATTAAGTAAACAATTCTTTGCAATTGTGTGTGTGACAAATGGGTTAATTACATGGTTTAAATGATGCTATAAAATAGACGTTATTTGATGTTATCAATTAAATAAAATTCGGTTAAGAGTTTTAGTCTTCCTATATGGACTTCTACATCTCTAACAATTCCAATAGGATAGGACTTGGTTCCATCCGCTAACCCAAATACATGGTTGGTTTCTTCTAACAGTCTAATTTTGAGCTTTTTGAAAAGGTATAATGGGATTATGTTTACGCAAGCCCCTAAATCTGCTAAAGTATCAAAAGGTTCGGAGTTCCCTAGCCTACAAGGTAGAGTGAACAGTCCGGGGTCTTTTATCTTTTTAGGCATCTCGCCTTGGATGAATGTGGACCTATTTTTGCCTAGCTTTAAGCTCTCCACGTATTTGTCCAGAATTGCATTGTACATTGGAGCATGAGCTAGGACTTCGAGAACCGACATGTTGAGATGCAAATCCTTGAATTCATCTTCTAAAGTTTGCTCAGGTTCTTTAGGTTTTTGTGTTATAATTTCCGTGACCAGTTGCGGCTGGTCTTTTTGGGAATGGTTTGACTCATTGGAACACTTTTTGACTGTATTGATCGAATTATAGGGGTGAGATGAGCATTGGGGATCAACTGTTGGGTAAGAACGAGCAGACAAAACTGGAGAGGTAGAGTTAACATTTAGTTTCGGGTTCTTAACCGTGTCGCTAGGAAGTGCTCCAGCTATTCGATCGGTGATGGCCTTCAATACTGTGTCGATTTTGTTGGTCATCTCGCTTTGTTGTTGTTTGAAATCGGCTTCAAACTTGGACAATCTAGCGTCTTAAGATGCCATGAAGTTGGACACCAATCCTTTAAGATTTGATTGACTGTTAAAGTTTTGAGGATTGTTGTTGAAGGAACGGTTCAGACCGTTGGGTTGGAATCGGTTAGGTGGGTTTGAAAAATTATTTTGTAAATTTTAGGGTTGTCTCCACCTAAGGTTTGGGTGACTTTTCCATGACGGATTGTAGATGTCACCAAAGTTGTTGTGTCAGGTGCTTACCTCCCGCTTCGTGGTACGTATGGATGTCATTGATTCAACAAAGGATTGTTCGGGATCTTCCATGCAATACTGAGTGTCGTGGGGACCACTACAGATCTCACATGAGGTAGTGATTTTGTTCACTTGAGTAGGTTGTGTCGGAGCAAGATAAGCTTCCATCAAGTGTTGGACTTAATTTTCGAGCTCGGTGAAGCGTCGGTCGGATGTACTTGGGACATCTTGAGGCAAAGAGATTGCCTTGACCGGCTTAGCAAAATCCATTGGGTACGTTCCCAAATTTTGTTGGCATAAATGGCAGGGTCTCTATAACTGCCTAAGATTCTTTGGCGTTTTATGTCACAATGCTTGCCCCCGTCGATTTGGTCAAGGTTCATTTTGTGAGGAATTGACATGGTCATAAAAGATTTGGACTTGGAGCCAAAGATTGATGCCATTATGAGGGACTTTTTGGAGTAAGTCCTTGAAACGAGTCCATGCTTCAGATAGAGATTCTCTATGATGTTGTTGGAACATCAGGTCATCATCGCGAAGTTTTATAGTCCTTCCTGGTGGAAAGAATTAAGCAAGGAAACGAGTAGTAAGATCCTCCCATGTGGTGATGGATCCTGCTGGAAGACGTTCAAGCCAATTGCTAGCTTGATCGCGAAGGGAAAATTAAAATAAATGCAGGCGCGTTCTTTCCCTGTTTTCACCGTCAAGGTCAAGTGAGTCCACAAGTTTTAAGAAATCCTTGAGGTGTTGGTTTGGATCCTCGGACCAAAGTCCGTGGAATGAGCATCCGTTTTGCACCAACCAGATGGTGTCGGATCGAAGAGGTACCACGTTGTTCCCTACGGGGAGCTCAATGGTATTCCTGTAGCCCTCGTGGCTAGGTTTGGAGTAATCTCCAAGAGTACGGATAGGATTCGCGTCTCCCATGGTGGTTGACGAGAATGGATTACGAAACAAATAACACAAAGAAAAGATAGACTATGAGAAAGCTAATATACGGAATTAAATTCTCACTTGAAAGGATTCAAGCGAGTAGAACTAAGTTAAACTATGATCAAAACCTAACTATTCCCCACGCAGCGGCGCCAAAAACTTGATGTGAGGGTCGTAGAGACTTCTACAAGAAGTTTTACAACTCCCTAGGCAGTGTACCTAATCGTTGCAGTGTAGTATAGGCAAGACTCGGGGGTTGTTATCGTTCTCTAGGGGAATAGGTTGGGAAGGCTTGATCATGGTCTAACAGAATTGTAAGGGTTGAGGAGTTCTGTTTGTATTTTATATTTATTAAGAAAGCAAGTAATATATGGTTTGAGAGATTGGTTTGATTAACTAATAATTAAACTAATTATAATCTATGCTACTGGTGATAACTTTATGATAAACAATTGTATTTACCTAATCATGCACTACTCCTCAGATTGCTTCTCCTAGATCTGTTGCCTTGTCACACTTGTGATGATCTGTGTAAGTATTTCCTAGGTCATGAACGGATTACACGAACCCGCCGTCTATTTAATATTCCGTTAGGGCAACACACAAGTAAGGTAGTATGAAGACTATTACAAGGCCCCTAAGAGTATATTAAATGCATGTGAAATAACTTAAGAGGGATCAACCATATAATGGGTAAGGTAGTATGAAGACTGTTACCGATGGTATCCTTTCTACACTACTCGCGTTTCCCTAGACATATCAACAGCGATACAGACAAAAGCTGGTTTTCTAAAGCCTAACGCGCACATTCATCAACAAGAAGCAACATCAAAAGGATCTACAACCTAAGTTTCATGCAATCATAGATAAATACAAAGGAGGGTTTAGCCTCGCATGTTATAAAGAAAGCAAGAAGATAAATCAATCAAACAACACATAGACATATTAAATGATTAATGATAAATAACCTTACTTGATTAAAACATGGATTTAAGGTAGTACAATAGGGTTTTGAGGCCCTAAAAATGACATACTTTATACAAAGTTACAGACTAAAAACCCTAAAAACGGTTTTATATTTATAGAGATATCGACGCGACGACGTCGCTTAGAAATCCTAACGTCGTCGCTACGTAGATGATTCTAGATCCTCTTTAAGTCGGCCATGTCCTGACGCAGTCGCAAGATTCCTGATGTCGTCACTATATAGATCACGACGGTGTCGCTTTATGCCTGCGACGCCGTCTCCACGCATTGTATGCATAAATCTTCAAGAGATTTGGTGTAGGTCCGTAATCTTGTATGTTTCTTCTCCAAATAAGCCTAAGTCACGTGTATTTCCTCCAAAAGCCATCCAAGTGCTAAAAACCTTAAAAAAATGATTATGCACATAATCTGGGCATATTTGCCTGATTTATGGGGTTAAATGACCCCGAAATGGTGTATAAAATGACACCTCAGGATGCATCACAAAAACAAGTTCTAGAATTTAATATACTACCGGTACACTCATATAATTTAATACCGATACCAATGCTCTAGAAAAGGCGACCTAGACCATACGTACACATCCGTAATGACGGAATAGACACATATGACTGCATTCAAACCTTAACTCGAACAAGCTAAATGTATAAATTATCTTGGGTATCAATAATGGATACCCGAATTCCTATAGATCTAAAGGCGAACCTCACATTTTTTTGTTGAAATTTTGAGAGTTTTTGTGTTAGTCATACATATTCCTATCCATGAGACGCTATTAATACTCGGTTTTCGTCGGTATGTGTCATAAAAAAAATAATTTTGGTCAAAATTACCTTTTTATAATATGTTTCGATATATTACCCATCATTTTAAGGACCAAGCAAATGGCAATTGAAGGAATAGTTTCTAAGGTTTATTTCCCCCTACACTTAAGTTGAATATTTTCCCTAATGTTCTATAGAAGTACCCGTAAAAACGTATAAAAGGAAAAGAAAACAAGTAAAAGAAACTAGTACTCTCTTGGTTTGCTCAATAATAGAGAAGAAATATGCGATAACTGGTTAAATCGTCCTCCAAGAATCATCTAATGAAACTTTCTAAGAACTTCCAAGCTTCTTCTCGTCAAATATAACATGTAATTAAAGACAAAGACAAAGAGAACTACACCAACCATAAAATTGGCGGGATAGATATAACTACAATGAGAGTTTAGGGTTTTGACTCTATAAAAGCAGTAAAGATAGGATGAAAGCGATGATATAGTCATAGGTTTTCTGCAGGTTTACAACTAAATTACAAATTTTAAATATTGCACATTGAAAAATTCAAATTTTTACATTGCTGGAGACGCGACGCCGTCGGGTGTTAATCCCGACGCCGTCTCCAGGCACTGTGAAAAATTCTTCTTCGTTTTTAATGAGAAATTTCCTACACGCAATTTTATTAGTTAAATCTAAAGAAAACACTGCATAAAAAACTAGAATTAATCATTACAATCATATGACTCAAAACTGACGCGAATTAATCTAAACAATTTATTTTAAATGTTTGAATTGGTTCTAAAAACCGGATATTTCTCATACACTTATTTTGTGCAAAATACCTTTGATTGTAAATAAGACGAAGTTATAAACAAAACAAAGCATGATTACAAAGTGATTCAAACATTATAAAACAAACAATAAAGAATAAAACACAAGACACTCCTAAATGCAAGAAAGTAAATATTCAGTTGCCTATCAAGAAGCGCTTTTCTTTATTTACGAGTCTTGTAGCTAGACTCGAAGTCATACGTTATTACGTGACTTCTCCTTCATCATCTATTCCAGTCACATATTCGGGTCCAAGCTCTAGGCATTCTTTGTAGAATCCTAATATCTTATTCATTACGTATTCCACTCCTATTCTCATGTCTTCCTCGTTCCTGAGGTAGACTTATTTTGTGTGCTCTTTTTCTAAGTTTGATAATGAGTTGTACTGCTCTACCTTGTAGGGCATTTTGTAGGCAATTTCATCGGCCCCGTTTATGAATCTCACTACTCCTTCGGGTGGGTTATGAGTCATGTTGGATATATCAACAAAGGGTTTTCCTAGTACTACTTGTGAAAGACTAGGGTCTATGATTGAGCTAATATCCTCAACAATCATGAAGTCTATGACATAAGTAAAATTTCCTATAAAGATGCAATCCTTAAATCCTTCCCATGAAGTTGCTCACTCCTCTATTAGTATCTTTTCTAGGGTTGAGTTTTCTTCTCATGATCCAATTGTACAACATTCGGGTTATGACATTCAGAGGGGAGTTGAGATCTATGTAGGCTTTTTCATGCACGTGTCCAATGTTACATGATATCTTAAGTTTCGACGGGCATCCTTCCATGATGATCGGATTCCTTAAGAATATAGAAGGGATCGGGCCATACATGAGGTACTTATGATATACGAGTTCACTCCTAGTCAGGAATGTGTCAAAATACTCCACCTCTTGTTCTCCTGCTTCGGGTTCCTTATCGCGGGAATT
>BQNB010146171.1:0-16614 GCA_026074375.1 Tanacetum coccineum
TTTTTAAGTCTACGTGTATATATCCTCCATTTGCAATCTGGTTGAGCACATCTAACACTATACCTTTTCCTACAAGATTTCAAGACAAAAAATTCAAAGCCTTCTATTACCACTTTTTTTGAAATGACAAACATACATACAACCTTATTATCAAATTTATCACCTACTTTCAGTGGTAGTGCAATGTTGTGTGTATACCTTTTTGTTTCTTTTATAACAACATGTGGTGCACGTAGTGGACTATGCATATATTTAAATGTGTTATTTGTCCAATTATTGGGCTCATACAAAGGAACATTTAGATCGAAATCAATTGACTTAGACTTAGAAGATTGATGAGGTGTCATTTTATACACTATTTCGAGGTCATTTAACCCCCTAAATCATGCAAATATGCCCAGATTATGTGCTTAATCGTTTGTTTCTAGGTTTTTAGCACATGGATGAAATTTGGAGGAAATATACGTGACTTGGCTCATTTGGAGAAGAAATGGACGAGATTACCGACCTACACCAAATCCTTGAAGAAATATTTCTTACAGTACGTGGAGACGACGTCGCAGGCATAAAGCGATGCCGTCGTGATTTATCTGGTGACGGTGTCTGGATATTGGCAAAGGCGTCACAACATAGCCGACTTAAAGTGGATCTAGAACCATCTATGTGGCGACGGCGTCAGAAGCATCAAGCAACGCCGTCGCGTCGATATGCCTATATATACAAAATAATTTTAAGGTTTTAGTGTGTAACTTTTTGGGATAACTTTGTATAACTTAGGGAGACGAACCCTAGTCCTTGTAGCAACTTCATAGGTCGTATTTAGGGCCTCAAAAATCTATTGTACTACCTTGGATCCATGTTTTAATTCAAGTAAGGTTATTTATCATTAATAATTCAATATGTCTATGTGTTGTGTGATTGATTTATCTTCTTACTTTCTTTATAACATGCGATGGTAAACCCTCCTTTTTATTTGCTTATGATTGCATGGAAGTCGGATTATAAATCCTTTTACTGTTTCTTCTTGTTGATGAATGTGCGCGTTAGGCCTTAGAAAACCAGCTTTTGTTTGTATCTCTGTTGACACATCTAGGGAAACGCGAGTGTGTAGAAAGGATACCATAGGGTAACAGTCTTCATACTACCTTGCCCCATGTATGGTTGATCCCTCTTAAGGTATTTCACACGCATTTAATATACTCTTAGGGGCCTTGTAATAGTCTTCATACTACCTCACTTGTGCTTTGCCTTAACGGAATATTAAATAGACAATGGATTCATGTAATTCGTTCATAACTTAGGAAATACTTACACATTACATCACAAGTATGACAAGGCAACAGGATTAGGAGAAACTATCTGATAAGTAATGCATGACTAAGTAAATACATTCAATTATCATAAATTTATCACCAGTAGATTAGATATCAGTTAAATTTAGTTAATAGTTTATCAAACCAACCTCTCAAAACATAGATTTACCTGCTTTCCAATCTATACTCCTTATAAAGAGAATTTGGGATTCTCTTAAAAGTTGAAATTTTTTTATTTTAGGAAATGTTGAAAAATTAAATGCTTAAGAGTTGAATCACAATAAAAAACGTATGGCTCTTATAAAAACTCCTAGATATTAAAACCTTAAGCAATAAAAAACGTATAGCATTGAATGCTAATTGATATGTTGAATGCTAATTGATAATTTTATTCAATGGTAATTGTAAATTTAAAAGTTCAACTTTATGGCCTCATGCCTATATAAATAACTGATTGCTTGATCATAACCATCTCATTCAAGAAACAGAAGAAATAAGGCTGGAACAAGGCTTGCCCATAAACCGGGTGATCATGAGTGGTTCCTAACGATTTAAGGGTGATATCAGGAAATTACCATGATCTGTACCTGTGGAGGAAAGCTTTGGTAGAAGGGAGGATGTGGGGTTAACTTTGAGACCAATCTGACCTCTCCTATTTTCATCGAGAATCTCTCTCAACAACAACTACGGAGGAGGAGGAAGAGAGAGAGATCCTCGATGAAACTAGGGAAGAGGTCAGACTTGGTCAAGTCTAAACCCACATCCTCCCTCTCTACCAAAGCTTTCCCTCCAAGGTACAGATCATGGTAAATTATCCCTGAAATCACCCCTTAAATCGTAGGACACACTCATGATCACCGGTTTATGGGCAAAGCCTTGTTCCAGCCTATTCCATCACATATAAATAGATGGAAAGGTCCTAAGGTATGTTTTATGCTCTCAACACACACTTACTTACTACATACATATTTATTACTCCTAAAAGCACATACTTACTTATGCGTTCATCGTAGGACTTCAACAAGAAGTTTTACAACTCCCTAGGTAAAATACCTAACCATTGTAGTAGTAATATAGGCAAGACTCGGGGGTTGTTATCGTTCTCTAGGGGAATAGGTTAGGAAGGCATGATCACGGTCTAACAGAATTCTAGGGTTTGAGAGAAGATTATTTTTGTATTTTTTATATTTATAGGAAAGCAGGTAAATCTATGGTTTGAGAGGTTGGTTTTGAAAACTAGTTCACTAAACTAAAATGATAACCTAATCTACTGTGATAAACTTTCTGATAATTACATGTATTTACTTCCTCATGATACTTATCAGATTGTTTCTCCTAATCATGTTGCCTTGTCACACTTGTGATGTATTGTGTAAGTATTTCCTAAGTTATGAAGCAATTACACGAATCCGTCGTCTATTTAATATTCTGTTAAGGCAAAGCACAAGTAAGGTAGTATGAAGACTATTATAAGGCCCCTAAGAGTATATTAAATGCGTGTAAAATACCTTAAGAGGGATCAATCATATAAGGGGCAAGGTAGTATGAAGACTGTTACCCTATGGTATCCTTTCTACGCACTTGCGTTTCCCTAGATGTGTCAATAGCAATACAGACAAAAGCTGGTTTTCTAAGGCCTAACGCGCACATTCATCAATAAGAAGCAACAGTAAAAGGATCTACAATCTGACTTTCTTGCAATCATAAGCAAATACAAAGGAGGGTTTAGCCTCGTATGTTATAAAGGAAGTAAGATGATAAATCAATCACACAACACATAAACATATTGAATGATTAATGATAAATAACTTTACTTGAATTAAAACATGGATCCAAGGTAGTATAATAGGTTTTTAAGGCCCTATAAATGACCTATGAAGCTGCTACAAGGACTAGGGTTCATCTCCCTAAATTATACAAAGTTATCCCCAAAAGTTCACAAAAACCCTAAAAAATCGGTTTTTGTATAATATAGTATCACGGCAAACGGCGTCGCGTTATGGTCCTGACCGTCGTCGCTAACGTGATAATTCTAAGATCATATTTAATCGCCACGTCCTGGGCCATCTGCCAAATTCCAGACGTTGTCACTGAATAGATCACGACGGCGTCGCTTAATGCTTGTGACGCCGTCTCCACGTTCTTTAAGCAATACTTTTCAAGGATTTTGGTGTAGGTACCCGATAACTCGTCCCGTTTCTTCCCCAAATTTACCAGTGCACGTGTATTTTCCCCAAATGTCATCCAAGTGCTAAAAACCTGAAAACAAAATTATTAAGCACATAATCTTGGCATATTTGCATGATTTAAGGGGTTAATTGACCCTGAAATAGTGGTATAAAATGACACCTCATCAAATACCCCTACACTTGGGATTTGCTTGTCCTCAAGCAATAGCTTTTCTACACTAGGACTAATAGCAATATGAGAGGCCATTTGAACATACTCTTTAAAAATTCTTTCACAACACAAACCGTCTAGAATCTCGTAATTTAAAAGCACAGAAAAACATAACACTAGCACCTCACAATTAAGTGTTTGGGATTCTTTTCTTTCACCGGGTGTATAAATAAATTATAACAGCTAAATTGGGGAAATGAACAATCAACACTCATTATACCGTTCACAGCATATAAATTACCGAGCTTGGTAAGGACAAACCATCCCCCTGAGGCGCAAGTATTATTCATTACTATCTAAGAGGTCTTTTAAAGGGTTGTGGGGTATAGGTGTAAGATAACATAAATGGAAACGGAAACGGATGAGATACATTTGGTAGCTTTAGGTGAATTTGGAGTGGAAGGGTTAGCTAATTATTTATACGAATACACATGGTGTTGGTGCTAAGCCAAGATCTCGGACAAAGATAAACCAACCTACACAACTCTACACAATTCTCTTTCTTTTTTCTTTCATTTTTGAAAACATAAACATAGTCTTGGGCTTATAGATGCACCCCTACACTTGAACTTTTACATACTTTACAAATAAGCTATTCTATGACCCGATTTGAGGTGGATCAAAATAACATAGAGATCATTTGACAAACATATAGGGGTATTGATTTAACTTTTCTTCCCCATTCTTCCGTGAAATAAATACTACCATGAATCCTAATCGTCCCCAAAATGTATATTTACAGATTAAAGACTTAGCAACCGTGTACTCAAATAATTAACTTGGGTTAACACAATAATGTACTAAAAGCGAGTACATACAAGGTAGGCTAAGGTGATTTGGGTGTAACGATTGGTTTAAGGGTGACAATGCTCTTCATTAATAGAACGGCTTAATCAGAAAATTACGAGAACCGTGGAGGGTTGCGTACAGGGGTAGTCCTCACTAAAAAATGAGATTGCCATGGCAAGGTGGTAGATAGTTACATGATTGGTGTGACCATCATAACGATTACAGGTTAAAACATGCGTTAATCCTAGTGCCTCTTATCTAACAAATCCTAATACTCACTATGCGGTCTCGGAATGCATCACAAAAACAAGTTCTAGAATTTAATATACTACCGGTACACACATATAATTTAATATCGATACCAATGTTCCAGAAAAGGTGACCTAGATCATACATACACATCCGTAATAACGGCATAGACACATGTGTTTGCATTCGAACCTTAACTCGAACAAGCTAAAGGTATAAACTATCTTGGGTATCAATAATGGATATCCGAACTCCTATAGATCTAAAGGCGAACCTCATATTTTAGTGGTGGAATTATGAGGTTTTTTGTGCTAGTATACATATTTTTATCCTGAAGACGCTATAATACCGTTCGCGTAGTGTCGTAAAAAAATTTAAATTTGGGTCAAAATTATATTTTTTCTTTTATGTATGTATCGATATATTTAACCCATCATTTTAAGAACAAAGCAAATGCAATGAAGAATAGTTTCCTAAGCTTATTTCCCTCCTACACTTAAGTTGAACATTGTCCCCAATGTTCTAAAGAAGTACCCGTAAAAACGAATAAAGGGAAAAGAAAATAAGTAAAGGAAACTAGTACTCCCCTGGTTTGCTCAATAATGGAGAAAAAACATGCGATAACTGGTTAAATCATCCTCCAAGAATTATCTAATGCAACTTCCTAAGAGCTTCAAGGTTTCTTCTCATCAAATATAACTTGTAATCAAAGACAAAGACAACTACACCAAGCATAAAATCGACTGGATAGATACATATACAACAAGAGTTTAGGGCTTCAACTCTACGAAAGCAGTAAAGATAGGATGGGAGTAAGGATATAATCATAGTATTTCTACAGTTTACAATAAGAATTACAGATTTTAAAATTGCACAGTACTATTTTTCAGGAAATACTATAAAAAAAATTCAAATATTTACATAGCTGGAGACCGTGACGCCGTCAGGAAAATCCTGACGCCGTCCTCCCAGCATGTGAAATTTCTTTTTTCCATTTTTAATGAGAAATTCCTGCAAACATGTAATTTTTATAAGTCAAAACTAAAGAAAGCACTACATAAAAACCTGGAATTGGTCATTACAATCATATGACTCGAAACTGACAAGAATTAATCTAAATGGTTTATTTTAAATGTTTGAATTGGGTTCTTAAAAACCTGGATATTTCCCCTACACTTATTTTGTTGCAAAATACATTTGATTGGGAATAAGACGAAGTTACAAACAAACAAAGCATGATTACAACTAATTCAAACATAATAAAACAAACAATGAAGAATTAAAACACAAGACACTCCTAATATGCGGGAAAAGTAAATATTGGGTTGCCTCCCAAAAAGCGCTTTTCTTTATTTACGAGTCTTGTAGCTAGACTCGAAGTCACTTGTCAAGTGTCGTAGAAGTGGTCCAAGTCGATGATTTCCCTTGGACTTTCTTTTTCGAAGAGCTTTCTAGTGGTGGGGATTGACTGTAGGGTTTTGGTAAACTCCTCTCCATCTGGATCGATCAGTCTAATCTTGGCATGCCATGCTCCATCTTCGTCTTTGGGTGGTTTGTCCCAGTTGATCGGGTTTTTAATTAGGTCCTCCGATTCCCATATATTAATCTTAAGGTTAATGGGTATGGCCCCTAAAAATTCTACCATCCTTCTAAACACTAAGGTATCCTTAAAAGGATTGAGCTCGACATCTCTAGCAATTTCCCATTCTCTAGGTAAATGGCAATCTAAGAAGTCCTTCCTAGCATAATAAGGGGTTTGTGCGCCTACTCCATCCGAGCGAGGCCGTGGTTTGTATAATTCCCTTTTTCTAAGCGAGTTCCAATAAGGTGCTTTTTCCTCTCACTCTAAGTCCCTCGACCCTTTTACTACCGAATTACCGACCTAGGTTATTCCTTTCCTATCGCATTTTGGCCAATCCTACAATCTAAACTAACTAGGGCGAGCATAGAAACCCTCCTACTAGAAAAAAGGTTTTGGGGTCATTCTTCATATCGATCACGTAGAAATCATTAAATACTTTCAGTTTTCCTATGTCGACTTCTACGTCATTAACAATCCTAACGGGGTAGGATTTGGTTCCGTCGGCCAACCCAAAGATATGGTAAGTCTCTTCCAATAGTCCGATGTTAAGCTTTTTGAAGGTAAAGTTGGATTATGTTTACACATGATCCTAGATCAGCCAAGGTGTCGAAAGGTTTTGAGTCCCCTAGTCTACAAGGTAGGGTGAATAGCCCAGGGTCTTGCATTTTCACATGTACTTCTCCTTGGACAAATTTTGACCCGTTTTTGCCTAGTTCTAAGCTTTCTACGTATTTATCCAATATAGCGTTATAGATTGGAGCGTGAGCTAGGACTTCGAGAACCGGTAGGTTAAGATGCAAATCCTGGAATTCATCTTCAAGAGTTGGTTTGTGTTTTTCCGGTTGTTGCGTTTCGATTTCCATCCCGGGTCGCAGCAAGCTTGTTTGGGAAATGTTTGCCTCCTTGGAATGTGCCTTGATAGCATTGATTGAGGTAGAGGGGTGAGATGAGCATTGAGGATCAATTATCGGGTAAGAACGAGCAGACAAAACTGGGGAAGTACTCAGTTTCAGGTTCTTAACCATGTCGCTAGGTAGTGCTCTTGTTATTCGATCGGTGATGGCCTTCAATACTGTGTCAATTTTGTTGGTCATCTCGCTTTGTTGCTGTTTGAAATTGGCTTTAAACTTGGACAGTCTAGCGTCTTGAGATGCCATAAAGTTGGATACCAATCCTTCTAGATTTTATTGATTGTTCTTTTTTTTTTTTTTTTTTTTTTTTTTTTTTTTTTTTTTTTTTTTTTTTTATTTTTTATTTTATTTGATTTTTTTTTTTTTTTTTTTTTTTTTTTTTTTTATTTTTTTCTTTTTTTTTTTTTTTTTTTTTTTTTTTTTTTTTTTTTTATAAAAAGCTTCGAAGATTGGTTGTTGAAGAAATGGTTCACAGGATCGAACCGTTGGGGTTGGAATCGAATTAGGTGGGTTTGGAAAAATTATTTAGAGGATTTTGGGTTGTCTCCACCTAAGTTTGGGCGTGACTTTCATGAGGATTATAGGTGTCATCACACCAAATTGTTTTGCTCAGGCTTAAAGGTATAACCACTTACCTCCGCTTCATCGTAACGTACACGAGGATGCTATTCAACAAAGGCTTTGCTCCGGATCTTCCATGCAATATCGGAGTTGTCATGGGGACCATTGCAGATTTACATGAGGAGTGATTTGGGCACTTAAGTATGTGTGCGTTGGACAAGATGACTTCCATCAGCATTAGAAACTTGATTTTCAAGCTCGATAGACCGTCGAATGTCATATGAGACAATCTTGAGGCAGCGATTGCTTGCACCTCGGCTTAGAGCGATCCCTTGTGGACGTATCCAACTTTCGTTATCATAAGATGAAGAGCGAGGTCATCTAATAATCACCGATTACTTTACATTTCGAGGCACAAAGCTTACTAAAACCGGACCCGATTGGTCAATGGTTCATGCTTGTGCGGATTAACATGGTCATAAAAGATTTGGACTTGGAAGCCAGAATGTCTATGCCCGTGAAGAGAACTTTTTGTTGTAAGTCTTGAACCAAGTTTCATAGTTCAGATAAAGATTCTCCCATATGTGGTTAAACATCAGGATATCATTGCGCGGAGTTTGCAGTCCTTCATGGTGGAAAGAATTGAGCAAGGAAACGAGTAGTAAGATCCTCCCATGTGGTGATGGATCCTGGTGGAAGACGTTCAAGCCCGTTTCTAGCTTGATCGCGAAGGGAAAATTAAAATAAACGCAGGCGTGTTTCTTTCCATGTTTTTCCATCCCTCAGGTCAATGAGTCCACAATTTTTAGAAATCCTATGAGGGTTTTGGTTTGGATCCTCGGCGCGAAGATCTATAGAATGTGCATACCGTTTTGCACCAACCGGATGGTGACGGATCGAAGAGGTACCACGTTGTTCCCTACGGGGAGCTCGATGGTATTCCAGTACCGCCTTTCGTGTAGGTTTGGAGTAGTCTCCAAGAGTACGGATAGGATTCTCGTCTCCCATGGTGGTTGACGAGAATGGATTACGAAACAATTAACACAAAGAAAAGATAGACTACGAGAAAGCTAATATGCGGAAATTAAAGTCTCACTTGAAAGTTCAAGCGAGAAGAACTAAGTTAAACTATGATCAAAACCTAACTATTTCTCACGCATCGGCGCCAAAAACTTAATGTGGTCGTTGGTTTGTGCTTAAATACACATACCTTTTACATATTAAAACGAGCTACAAAGACCAATAATGACCAAAAATACATAAGAAATACAGTGTATTCGTTTATATTGTAAATTGTGTCTTGCAGGTACGGATATTCAATAAAAGGACAAAAAAAGGCAAAGCTGACAAAACAAGCACGGGACTGGAAAAATGCGAAAAACCAAAGCCTAAGGCGTATTCAGCCTTAATGTCCAACCCGTCAACCCATATATTTTGGCCAGTCAAGCCCATACATTGAAGTATTTAACATAAAACCCTTTTATAAATTATCCCAAATTCAATTCCAAAGTCCATAATATGTCCTTGGCCCAATTGATAAAACCCATTTATCATTTCCAAGGCCCAATTCCCACCCTGAGTCCAAAGTCAAACAAATAAAACTAAAAACGCACCCAAGTTAAAATTACTATTCATCACCTCCTTCCTCCTATGATTTTTAACTGTGACACATTTAGTGACGAGTTAAAGCATTTCATCCAATCACCCACGCATCTCTTACACCTTCTAGAAGCCCTGACAAACCCTACAATCACATAGACACGTTGGCAATCCTAAAGGTTTTGATTGGTTGATGGGACGTGGCATCAAATCAAGGGTTCAGATTATGATGGATTGAGATCAAGGGCTAGGATGGAAAGATTTAGGACGCTCCTCTCTTGCTAGAATCTTCTTCGTTTCACTATAAATAGAGATGAAGATCACACATAGCAAATCATCTAGCTTAGAGTAGGAGTAGATTAGGGTAGCTTATTTAATCCACTAATTTGTTTCTTATTTTAAATGTAATTTCCTTTTAAATAATGTAATTTCCTCTTTTCATTAATGCAAATTCAGTTTACCTTTCAAATCTGTCTTAATTTTAAGTTTTACCTTTACGCAGTTTACTCAAAATGTTGATTTGAATTATACTTAAATCCATCAATAAGCTTTCATTTCTCTTTTAAGCTACTTATAAATCAGTTTAAGCTTTCCTATATAACATAGTTTCATTAAAATTACCTAAATACCTATGCTTAAATGTAATGCTTAATTTTTGGATGATAAGCCAAACATAGATGGGCTTATTGGATTTTACCAGCTCATGAAAATAAGCTGGAGCTTGTAGATTAAGCTCTAAGAGCATTTAAGCCCTTGTTTAGAGCGAAGAGGGCAAAGTATGTTTCATTTTTCATTTCTAGCTTATTTTCTGCATCTGCTTATTAAACTGCATATTTATGCTTTTTCTGCTTTAATTGTGCTTATTCTGTCTTAATATTGCTTATTAAATTTAGATTAATGCTTTTTATAATATGGTTTTAGCTTAAAAGTACTTTTCAGAAAATAAAGGGGTGTTTGGATCAAGCAGTAGAAACTTATGTTTCTACTGCTTGATTGATTTATAGCCTTTGATTCATTTTCATTTTAGTCTTAAATCGTAATATAAGTTTTTAATGGGAGTTAGGATAATCTTTGCTAAGGATGAAGTTTTGTTCAATAATTAGTGTTAAGTCCTGTTGTTTAAATTAGATTTCTTAGTATTATGGTTTTGAGATTTGGTTAGAATGCCTAATAGAGTTAAAGGTTAGGTAATTTAATTGGTTCTTACTGCATCATAATAAAAGTTCTTTGAGTTAGTTTTCATTAGAGATGATTGGAGCCTTTTAAAAAGTTCTAAGTAAAATTCAGTTTAGTAATGCAAGTTAGAAGTTTTTGAAAGTCTTATTTTAAGTTTAATTTTGAGGTTAGATTTGAGCTTAATCTGTTTAAGTTTGGTGAATTTTAGCTTATTAGGATATGTACTCCATCTGTTTTTAGGTTTTAGCTAGAATGCATCAGATTTAGTGATTGAATCTAGCTTGAAAGTTGCCTTAAAACTCAGAAAAGCCAAAAATAAGTTTCATAAGTTCTCTCTTTCATTTCTAGTTTTATAGCTTAAATTCTTATCCATTATTTCTAAATTCAGCTTATTGATAGTTATGAATAGGACTTTATTCTTTTTTAATTTTAGCCTTTCAAGAGCCTTTTTTATTATTGAAATTCAAGTTTGAATATAGTTGTTTAAAGCCAAAAATCCAAAAACAAGTACTCAAGCTTGCTGTCATTTTCATCAGCTTTATCTAGCTTATTAATAAATATAGCATTAAGTCCATTTAATAAAAGTGCTTGTTTTTGTCTACTCTTGCGCTTTTTCAAGAAATGAAACATAATAAAAATTTTGCCAAAAAAAATATCATAGGTTCCGAACCTGTGACCTCCCCTTCACACACACAATGCCTTTACCATCCGCACCCTTGGGTCTTTTCTGTTAAAGACTTCTTCCATTAAATTCATATATGCATTTTCTAGTTTAGCTTATTTTGCACATTTGCTTTTTAACTGCTTATTGTCTTTAGCTTATTTTCTCATTTTATTTTTCTTAAGTTTTAAATAGTTAAAAGCGTCTTTCTTAAATTTTTTAGATTTTTATAAATTAGTTTAATATTTTTAGATTAAATTAGTTTTAAATTCATAAAAAATAAAATAAAAGTCTAAAAATATAATTTCTTTTTCAAAAATTATTCTAATACATTTAGGTTTTATAAATTTGCAATTTATGTTTTTAAGGTTTAATTTTGATACATTTAATTATTGAGTCACTTTTATAATAGCATTTTTAAGATGTTTTAAATGTTTGGATTTGTCTTTATTTCTTAGATTATTGTTCTTTCAATTGCTCCATTGCGTTATTAGAAATAAAGAAACCAAAACCAAAATCTTTAATGACCATTCAAGCTCGATTCTCGACATAACCGTAAATTTCCATTCACCTCTTATCGAGGAGAACGATACCCGTCTTGATTACTTATTATTCTTTCCTAAGAATAATTTGTATGATACTTTGCTTATGTATACGTATATATATTATATATATTATATACATTTGAGGGTTATTTGTTTGATACGTAATTAGACGATTATCAAAATGGCGCCGCTGCCGGGGAGAGGTGTAGCGATTTTTGCGAGATTATTCGTGTTCAAGCCTTGAAGATCCTTTCCCCGTAAAAGTTTTCGTTTTATTTTATATAAAAATACAAAAATATTTTGCACTTCTATTCTTATTTTCTTTTATTTTAATATTGAAAATAATCGTTTGTTAATTGTCTTTTGGCTCATTTTTTTAGTTAACACACTATAAGAGATGTATAGAGGGTCGAACCTACGAACTTCGACCCAAAAGGAGAAGGTTTTTAAAAGCTTCACGCTTACCCGCTCCTCCGCTTCTTTGTGCATTTTTTAGAGAGCTACCGTGCACTTTTAACTTTCGGTTACCAAAAATATTTTTCTTATTTCTTTTCCTAATGTATTATTTTAAAAATCTATAAATAATCGTCTCTGTCCTCCTTAGTCTTATATTCTTATTCTTTATCCTCATATTGGTTTAATTCTTATGTCGTCATTCGAACAACGTAGGTTGTTTTAGCTGCGAAATCTATTTAGAGATCTACCTTGTCGATATTGTACTTGCGAGCGGTGTGGATATTATAATAGAGGGGTACCTTATTTAGGATGTAATTCGGAAACTGAAAATTCATTCACTTATGAACCAACTCCGTATTCTTATAATGATTCTCCAAACCTTATCAACCCACCACAACCCCAGACCTACTCTTGTGAGTTATGTGGAAACGATCATCACTACGGTTCTGATTGTCTACCACGATTCCCGCTTCTCTATGAGCCGGAACCATGATACAATCAAAACTATAGTGATAATTTTTATCCACAAAATTCACTGAGTTTTCCACAACAATATCTTTGCTGTGAAAACTGTGGGGGTCCTCATGAAAGTTTTCAATGTCAACCGATGAATCAAAACCGCTTTGAGCATAATTTTAACTATTCTAGTTTTAACCAATTCCAACGCAGACCCGCCATAATTCGTGTCGTTCATTTTCACCCCCTCAAGAAACGAGTACGGAAATGTTGCAAGCTAGAGAAAATCTAATGGAAGCTATACAAGCCTTTTTAAAGAAGTATGATCAAATACCTCCTAAAGAAAAGAGTATGGCTTTATTGCTAGCTGAGGAGAGATTTCTTAAAATTAAGCAAGCTATAGAAGAAGAGCATAATCAACCAGAGTATATATAAGAATTGCTACTCAAACTTATTAATGATTTGCAAATTCTTAATGGAATTCAACTAAAACAAGAAGAGCATGCAGCTAAAGTTAGTTTTCAATATTGGAAGCCTCTTATTTTCTATGATGACGATGAACGATGACGAGAAGAGTTCTTTCTTGAGAATATTATTTCTGAACATTCCTTTGTCCAGTTCAACACACCCGACTTACCGATTACTACTCTCTCATAATGAAGGGATGACATCTTAACACTATTCCAAAAAACTGAATCGGGACGAAGAAATAAGTCTATGTTGAGACCTTGTCCCAATACAAGTGAAGATCCGAGGATACTTCCGAAGGGCGAATAGATGATATAATTTTGGTCTTAGTGATGATTTCTCTTCCATCAACGTTCCTTGTGATAATTTCGTGACTTTCTCTAACCCTCTCTTCGATTCAAATGATGATTTTACCTCTAGTGATGACGAGTCACTATCCGGTGAGGACGTTCCAGAAGATAATGTTAAAATTTACTCGAACCCTCTTTTCGAATTCGATGACGATCAACTCTAGAGGACGTAAATCCATCTGTTTTGAGATGATTAAGGCATCGAAGCGAGGACTCCTAGTGATTCTAAACTTGAAGAACCGATTTGCTAGTCACAAACATCTCTCTGCATTAATGAGGATGACTGTTCGACCCAGGCAGGCGATATGATGAGATCGATGCTTTCAAGATATGTTGTTTCTAACGGATAGTTGAGGACGATTATTAAACTCGAATGAGAAATTATCTATCTTGGAGAGTTGTCTTATTAAGGACTCTACCCCTAACTCCCTCCCTAAGTGTTTTTTATATCATGAACCACAGAACGTAGAAGCTGAACCTGATAAAGATGATTTGAAGAATATTATCAAAGTTTTTTACCCCAGGATTCATGAGGAAAAAAATTTTCCTACAAATGTGAGCTTGCCCTTTGAGGATCGTCATTATCTTTCCTTCACATATGTTATCCGAATTTTCCTTCCTTATTTCACCTATCCGGTGGATTCTTCTCTTCCTCTCTCCATATCATTTTTGACCCGGCAATCTCCGCTAATTTTTAATTCCTTAGAATCGTGGCATATAAATTGCCAATGGCAGTTTGCTCTTCCATTTTTCTGTCCTAATTATCACGATGATATGGGAAGCAAGCTAGAGACTGCACAAAAACAAGCGCTTCGTGAGTAGCCACCCATCTTATCTATAAAAGTAATATAATTAGTATAAATAATTATGAATAAGCGTGATTGAGGATGCTCGCCGCTTCCTTTCTCGTCGTTTCTGTATTTATAGTTCCAGGACTTGCCTTGATTTTGAAGGTTCTCGTCTCAGGTTTTTGTCCACGTTCACTCGAACCCGATATTCAATCCTTAGCAATGCTTAATAATGGGAACAGATATCCAAGATCTTATAGATTAACGTTTATCTATAGCATTAATTCATAAACGGATTTTGACTTTGCGTAGAGACAACCTAATATTAAGGTTATCCTTAAAATTAGTATGGGGTGACAGTCTCACATTGAGGACAACGTGTAGTTCTAGTATGGGGGTATCATTCGATTTGATCTTACTTTCATTTGCCTTGTCTTCACGTAAACCCGTTTTTCCACCAAAAATAGCAAAAATATGCCAAAATAAAAAATTTTCAAAAATAAAATAAGTGTTTTGACACGTAGTTTTGTCTTTTTGAGAATAAATTTTGACTTGAGTGAGCATGTTGCGTCATAGCTTGGCCCCTTAACTTATATAAAATTAAATTTAAGCTTTTGCTAGTCTTTTATACAAGAAGCTTTAAAACGCGAATTCTAGCTTATAAAAAGCCAAGAGTTTGCAAGTTTCCATGATAGACTTTAAATATGCAAAGCTTGTTTTATTAGACTAAGCATTCGCGAATCTTTTTAGTAAAGATTTTAAATTTGCGAAGAACGAGAGATGATAGAGTTAGGTATAAGTTAGATGCTAAGCGTGGAGTAGTTGGGACTCTTTAAGGCTCATAGAGGTTAATTGTGGCTTTTTGCTCCCATCATCTTAATAAACGTTTTAAAATTGTTGAATAAATAAAGTTGCTTTGGTTTTTGCGATTCTTAGTTTAAATCACTTCGTAGAGATTCCTTCTGGTGAAAGTAAGGTACACATCGAGGTTTTGTCAGTGTTGTGGGGAAATAGGCTACCGATTCCTGACGGCTCACTACCGTTGTCTAGGTAGTTAAAAGACCACATGACTTGAAATTTGGCTATAATAATAATAGTTATGTAATAAACCGAAGCCGAAATAAGACCACTACCTCTTGCCGGCTCACAACCGATGTGGTAGTCGTTTAAAGGGTGGAGGTAATAATAATAATAAAAACTATGGGCTGATAAAAGTTTACTGCCTCTTGCCGGCTCACAACCGATGTGGCAGTCTTCAAAATAAGGCACATAGTAATAATCCGAGACTGATAAAAGTTTGATGCATCTTGCCGGCTCACAACCGATGTTGCAGCCTTCAAAAAGGTCAAGGATCACGAGGTCAAAATAAGACTCCTGGACCATGGTCGGCTCGGATACCGATGTGGCAGTTGTTTAAAGGACCAAGGTTTAATAATGTTGCAATAATAATAATAATAAATCCAAATTTTGACTATGGGGTTATCTAAATAGGATAACTCCTAAATCGTGCAAAATTATAACCTTAATGTGGACCTTATTCTCACCACATCGTCTCTTTAGGAAAGGATTTCAAACTAATTATGGTCTAAACCGGGTTTACTTTATTTGAATAAGAATTTAATTTTTTTGTCACTAATAATAATAATAAAATCTTTAGAGGATTTAGGAATAAAGGAGCCGAAAGTAGCTATGCATACACAATTTGCATTTATGAGTAGTGTTAGCATCTTAACTTGTATTTAACAATGATTTCATTTTTAAGCTTGGTTTGGGTCGGGTGAAAAATCAAGGATGATGAATTTATCATTTTAATGTTTCTTGTTCTGTAAAGTTATGATATATAATAAATGCATAAAAATGGCAAAACGGGGAGCTTTTCAAAACTAGTGATATCTTAATCCCCTTAGATGAACACTTAGCTACTTTTCAAGGTAATTAGTCTAAGGGGGTTGAAATTTTTGGTTTTCTAAGTGTGTTTATGACATGGCGTGAGGACACGGCAATATCTTAGTATGGGGTATTTTGGTATGTGCTTAAATACACATACCTTTTACCTAATAAAACGAGCTAAAAAGACCAATAATGAACGAAAATGACATAAAGATGCATTGTATATGTGTATTTTGTGATTTGTGTCTTGCAGTTACGGATATTAAATAAAAGGACAAAAACGAAGCCAATACGGACAAAACCGAGCACGGGAATGGAAAGAGCACGAAGAAATCAAAGCCGAAGGCGTTTACATTCTTAATGGGCCAACCCGTACCCATTTTATTAGGCCAGGTCAGCCCATTAGCTTATAAACCTAAA
>BQNB010146172.1:0-16614 GCA_026074375.1 Tanacetum coccineum
ATTTTACAATTCTTGATAAAACCGAGAAAATAATTGAATACTTCACGGGATTTTACAAATCATAGAAAAACTGTATAAGTCACTGGTATAAATCGTTGGATTGAAGACAGGTATAAATCGCTGGATTTCAAAAAGTTGTATAAATCGCTGGATTTTCAAAGTAGTATAAATCGCTGGATTTCCAAGTGGTATAAATCGCTGGATTTTATAACGTATAAATCGCTGGAATACTCAATGTATAAATCGCCGAAATTCACACGTATAAATCGTTGGAATACTCAATGTATAAATCGCCGAAATTCACACGTATAAATTGCTGGATTCAAAGAAACGTATAAATCGCTAGATTCAACACGTATAAATCGTTGGATTCAAACAGTGTGTATAAAAAGCCGTCTTCAAACACTTCAAATCACTTAAAAACATAATTTTTGATGTTTTTACATGAAATCACTTGTACTTCTTGCTATTCTAACACTATGAGAACGTTAAAAACACAAACTTTATGGATTTGAACACAAAAAAATTTTGGATCAAGATTTTGACTCAAAAAACAAGTGTTAACCAAAATGCTCAAAAAGATGAAGATTTTTGATGTTTCTAAAGTTATGCTTTTAAACTAAGCTTATACCAAGATAGAAAAACCAGAAAGTACTAATTTTTATGGTTCTTGAACACACAAAAGATGAAATCTTTTGTCTATGTTCAAACCAAAACACACGCACCAAAACAAGTAAGAAACGCACACAACACCAAGCTATATCACCCCATGGCTCTTGATACCAATTTTAGAATATTAGATTATCTAATCTTGCACACAAAAGAATGAATAAATAGAGAGAGAAAGATGGGATGAACACTTCTAGAGAGAGAAAGGAAAATGGACAAAATTAGATTAAGAAAAGTAAACAACCAACCCTCTCCAAGACATGGAAAGGGGTATAAATACAATGACTATGACCAACCATGGTATGCTTGATGGGCTTACCATGGGCCTTACTATCTTACTTAAGTTCTATCAATTATACTACGAGCCCTGCCTACAATAATTATGGAAGTGACCGATACTTTCGTATTCCTAACAGGCATATCTATTTATATAAGGTAACACCTCAAACATTTGGTCCCCAATATCTTATGGATCCAAAGTTTTTAATGCTAAACATCCTTTGTATTTGATGCAATTGTTGGGATGTAGAAATGGAAGACACATTTCCCATGGCATGTAACTTTGACGTGGGAAGTTGTTCCTGGTTACAGGAAAACCACGAGGTTGATTTTGTCGACCAATGTTTCTTTTTTGGTTGTGGTGTTTTAGGACGATTATAATTGTTCATGACTCTACTAGGTGGTGGAGTTTTTGATCTAAAATTTGGTTTTGAAAATCCAACTCCGGGTTTTGATAATGGCTTATAGAACTTGACTTCATTTTCACTAGCAATGGGAACTTTTACATTGTTTAGTATTATGTGTTTTCGTTTAGGACCCAAAATAGATTTTTGAAAAGACACATTTTCCTTAGATCTAGGTGTACCAACTGGTGGCGGTCCCATAATTCTTTTGGGGGCCGCTTTAACACTTTGGGCCGCCCATATTTATGGGACTTCATCAAAGGACGCCTTTTTCTGAGCTTTCATAAATTTTATTTCCTTAGTTCCACTAGATGAGCTTTAAATGAATTAAACCCTAAACCTAAGTTTTCACCAGAGGGTTTTTGATTACTTAACATTTCATTTAAGCAATATGTGCTCTTTTCAAATTTATTTAATCTAGTGACTTCCTCTTTGAGTTTTTCATTTTTAATTTTAAGCATATGACATTTTACACATTCAAGAACAACTTCCTTGTTTTTCTCGAGTGTAGACACTTTTTCTTTTAGAATACTAATTTCCTTTTCTAAGCTATCTCTAGTGGCTTTTAGTCCTTTATTTTTATTGATTATCTTTAAACTCATTTTGCACAATTTATCATATTCAATATCTAATACTAAATAATCTATTGACAAGTTTTCATCACTAAAGTAAGAGGATTTCAGAACATATCTCGCTTTATGCTTGAGCTACTAGACATGTTTCGTTGTTGACTTTCTCATCATCTTCTTCACCGCTATCACTCCAAGAACCCCTAACAAATGCTCTTTGGTTCTTGTCTTTCGATGGTTTTGGACATTCTCCAATAAGATGATTTGGGTCGCCGCATCTAAAGCATTTTCTATCACTTTTACTGTTTTTGTCGTCTCGGCTTCTTTGGAACGTCTTTTTGTCGTTCCGAGGTTGTCTCACGAATCTACCTCTTCTCTTGAAGAACTTCTTGAAGTCTCTTACCGCCATGGCGTATTCTTCGTCTTTACTTCCGGAAGTCGAACACTCTTCATCACTAGATTCTTTCTTAGCCTTTAAAGCAAGAGATTTCCTTTCAACTTTTTCTTTGACTATTTCGGAATCTTTCTTGATGATCATTTCATGAACTTTGAGGTTCTCGATAAGTTCATCAAGAGATAGTGATGTTAAATCTTTCGACTCTTCAATTGCCGTGACTTTTACTCTCCATTTAGGATGTAGAGCCCTAAGAAACTTTCTAACATAGTTCTTGCTAGAATAACCTTCATCAAGAGCTTTTAGATTAGTAATAATAGTGTTAAATCTAGCAAAAGCACTATCTATAGATTCATCTTCGGAAATGACAAATTGTTCATATTGTTGAACCAAAAGGTCGATCTTATTATCTTTGACTTGATTATTACCTTAATGGGTGATTAACAAAGTTTTCAAAATTTCTTTTGCCGTGTTGCACATGAAATTTTTTTCATATTCTTTTCTAGGCAAAGCATTTTAAATAACTATTTTAGATTCATTATTTTTTGCGAGTCTCTTTTTAAGATCGTTACTTTGTTTTTCAAAAGGGATAACCTCATCTAATTTGGTTTTCGGATTTTGTTGAATAGGTTGAAAATTACCATTGGTAATAACAATGGTGATTTATAGTGGTTCGTCTACAAAGCTCTTCTTAGCCCTACTCCACTCCCCGAGTTTCCCACTTGAGATTTCACTATGTCAACAAGCTCCCTTCAGGCGGAGAAAACCGTTTACACGTCGCTTACGTTATTTTCCGACACTAAGCTAAATGTCGAGTCCTAATCTTATCTAGAACCAATCTACTACTTCACAATCCCTACACAATCACTAGATTCACTCTACAATTTACAAACAATTCAATCACATAAATACCAAATAATTACCAGAGAGATTGGTACTTAAAAAAAGAGTCGAGATCTCTAAATAACAATTCGTTCTTACGATTGCAATGTTCTTCCATTGTACTTTGAATGAGATGGAAGAGAACGTAGATGAAGAGATTAGATCACTTGAAAACAAATCTAGAGAATTTAGTGATCAAGAGATTTAAAAGAGCAAAAGATTTTAGAAGAGAAATTTATCTTGAAAATTTCGTGCAAAGAGGTCCTGATTTTCTCAAGGAATGAGCAGATATTAAGTAGTAAAATCCAACGGACACTAGAGAGCGGGTCATGTGGTACCCCAGATGCTAGGGGCCGCCAGGCCTATAAGGGGGCCGCCCAGTAGACTACGTTCCATTTTTTGTCTTTTTGTGGGAAAGGTTGTATCTGGTATAGAACCTTCCATTTTGGGGGGAAAATTTGAAATTCAAATTTTAAGTTTTTAATAAAACTTTTCTTTTAATTAAAAAATATTTTGTATAATTAATTTTGTGAAATTTTTTTGTAAAAATGTAATGGATAAGAGAATTTTTTTTCTTGATCACTAATCATGCTTAATGATTTGTTTGTTCATACCTTAAGTGATTACTAATCTTAGAAATGGAATTTTACAATTAATAATTTGTAAACGTTTAATTTTATCGTAAACGTTTTTACATTTTGTTATTATCAAAACGTTGAGAGGTCGAAAAATATAAATAACATTTTTAGACATTATTTGTATTAACAGTCTTGAATATACGTCTCTTCCTCCTTCGTCTGTGATCATCTTCTTATGCAGTTTTTTACGGTTCGCTTTCTGTTTGTTTAGAACAGATATGCTATACCTATTGGTAATGGGTTTGTCAAAGGTATGATTTTTTGGCTTTGACCGTTGAACGAACCACAAGTTTCACTAAACTCACGTTGGCGATGATGATTGGTGTATGTATCACAGTTGCTAATATGTCGTTGCCCAAGTTTGTTTCTTGGCGAGGTGACCACTGTCTACTGTGGTTGCAGCCATGGACCATGTTTTGTGATGGTATTTTGTGGCTTGCAGACCTGAGCCTCAGTTTCAAAAAGTTCCTTAAAGCATGTGAGATAAAATTTGTTGATGCGTTGTTATCTTTAAATGCAGGTTCATCCATTTTTTTGAACTCTATCAAGATCGGTAAGGATATCAAAAACTGTCTTCGACCGTGCTCCAAAAGATATATGTGTGTGTGTATCATGTTAATACAAATAATGCTTAAACGTTATTTATATTTATTAGACTCCTCTACATTTTGAAGATGACAAAATGTAAAAACATTCACGATAAAAATAAACGTTTACATGTTATTAATCGTAAACTTCCATTTCGACATAAATCACTTAAGGTATGGATAAACAAATCATTAAACTTAATTAGTGATCTAGAAAATATATTTTCTTCTTAATCCATCATATTTCTACAAAACTATATCTTTACAAAATTACACAAAATAGTTTTGTTAAATAAATATAATGTTTTATTTAAAAACATAAATTTTGAATTCAGTTTTCCCCCCAAAACAGAAACAAACTTAACAGGATAAACCTTCCCCACAAAAGGACAAAAATTAAAGCGTTAGTCTAGAGGCGGCCCCCTAAGTGGCTAGGCGGCCCCATATATATCTGGGACAGCCACCAGTTGACCGTTGGGTTTTCCTAACTATAAATACTACAGTATTCTCAGCAGAAAAACATACCTCTTAGCATGAATTTTTAAGTCATCTTTCTCTCTCTAAACCTTCTTTCTCTCACTAAATATCTTGATCACTAAGATAGTTTAATCTTGTTTCAAGTGATCAAATCTCATCTTCTATCTTCCCTCTTCTTCTATCAAGTGCAAGAGAAGAACACTCGTATTCGCCAAGAAACAAAGTGTTATAGATTAGTGATTTCTCCCCTCTTCTTATAAGATTTAAAACTCTATTTTGATTATCTTGTGTGATTGTGTAAGTCAGATAGAGTGTAAATCCGATAGTGTAGATCTTGTGATTGTGTAATACTTATGAAGTGGTAGATTGGTTCTAGCTAAGGTTAGGACTCGACATTTAGCTTAGTGTCAAAAAATAACGTAAGTGACGTGTAAACGGTTTTCTTCGCCTGAAGGGAGCTTGTTGACATAGTGAAATCTCGAGTCGGATACTCGAGGAGTGGAGTAGGGCGAAGAAGAGCTTCGTAGCCGAGCTACTATAAATCTTAGTGTCTTGGTTTGATCGTTCTTTCCTTTATCTCTTTATATTGTTTGTGTAGTTATTACATGTAGATAATTATCTTGATTGGTTCACATTGTTGATTGATTGAACATATACTCGAATCTAACAATTTTAGAAGTAAAATTTTAAAACGTTAATTAACTTGTAAACTATTCAACATCCCCTTCTAGTTTCCACAATTGGTATCAAAAGCTGAGGTCACTCAAGATTTTTAAAATATATTGTATTTTAAAGCTTGAATTGATCTATGGATTTCAAAAAATATCTAGAAGGGAAATCCATGCAAAGACCACCACTCTTTGAAAGTGATAGTTTTATTTATTGAAAAAATAGATTCGAAACATATGTTAAATCAAAAGATCTTGATCATTGGCATGTTATTACTAACGGTAGTTTTTAACCTATTGAACAAAATCCGAAAACCAAACTAGATGAGGTTATCCCTTTTGAAAAACAAAGTGATGATCTTAAAAAGAGGCTTGCGAATTATAACAAAGCTAAAATGATTATTTACAATGCTTTGCCAAGAAAAGAATATGAAAGAATTTTTATGTGTAACACGGTAAAAGAAATTTGGAAAACTTTGTTAATCACCCATCAAGGTAATAGCCAAGTAAAAGATAACAAGATTGACCTTTTGGTACAACAATATGAACAATTCGTCATTTTTGAAGACGAATCTATAGATAATACTTTTGCTAGATGTAATACTATTATTACTAGTCTAAAAGATCTTAATGAAGGTTACTCTAGCAAGAATTTTGTTAGGAAGTTTCTTAGGGCTTTACATCCCAAATAGAGAGCAAAGGTCACAGTGATTAAAGGGTCGAAAGACTTAACATCACTGTCACTTGATAAACTCATCGGGAACCTCAGGATGCATGATCCTTTTGATCAACCTGTTAGTAGCAAAGATGCAGGAATATAATCATGCTCTAAATTATTTGAATCCAATGAACAAATATAAAAACAAATGAAAGAGGTTCTTAGAAAAGACATATTGACTTGCAACTTCCTTGGGATGTAAAGATCCATATTTTGTACTTCCTCGTTCTGCATCTTGCCATTTTCTTCGAAGAACAACTAAATTCACATATCAACACGTATACATTAAGAGTACCAAAACACTACATACAATAGCTAAACATGAAACATAAAATCACCCGATTGGCTAAATCAAAAGGTTGGCTCTTTGTAAGCCATTCATACCTTTGGGGCTCTCATGGTTTCGTAAAAAAACAGACATGTTCTTGTGTGCATCAACCACCCATCACTAATTCATCCAATCCTGGACACCATATATAAAGGTCGTAAGTATGTTTTATTCAGAAAATTTGCAAACATAAAAATGAATAAAATTTAATATATGAAGTGGACCCATCTGATAACATGAACTACGATAGATATATGATTGCACCTTTGCAATACTTTGAGCAAAAGACACAAATGAAAAGATGCACTTTGAGCAAAGCTTTAACCACATACTTGCATGTTCTAATACTAAGGGGATCAAGGGGAGTTATTTGGCAAGTTAGCATATAGAAATATATTGTTGACAAACTGTTTATCGATCAAGTAGAGATTTGTGGATGGTCATGAGTAAACGGTATGTTTTATCAAAAATAATAATAATGTTAGTATAAGTCGGTACATATAGAAATATACAGTAGACGAACTATTAAAAACGGAACAGCTAAAAACTCATGAACATCCCGAGTGTGTACATATATACATAATCATTTACACTTTGAATTATTTTTTAGTTGTGGAAGCACTATAAGCTAAAAATGCAATATTTTCCTTTCGTGCTCACTAAACATAAACCTACTGTAAGTGCAAGAATTATATACTACTAAAACATTTATCAAGAATCAAATACCGTAAAAACATCAGTATAAATTTATACAAATTCATGAAATGTTCTCTTTAGTAAGTAGGATACATAGTATCATCAATAATCATCACCCTCCCTTAACCTCACTAGCTCTGCACACAAGAAATTGGTCTTAGATAACTGAAGCTTTACATATATGAATTAAAATAATATTAAATTAAAATACATACCTTTAAAAGCAACGTGATCTTTTCCCTCAAGTAAGGAATTGTTGCCCTAGTGTTAACCACCCCTTGATTTATGTTATTGTTGTATGCTCAAAGTGTTGTTCATGTTGATGTTGCTTAAATGCAGACCCGATTGCAACAACCCTGCATAACAAAAAGAACAGATCCATTAAGAAAACTATGGTTCACACTTAATTGTTCATATTAACGATGCATAGTGTTTGAAACAATAGCTTTGGACTTGATAGAAATAGAAACGGTGCACACCTATCGGAGGAGATAGTTGGAGCCGCCAAAGGCTCATCTACTACCATTGCTTCAGTTGCATCCCTAAAAGAAAAGAAAAAAAATATGATCTTATTAAATAGACCCCAACTTAAATAAATTAATGAAAATGGGTCAGATAGATAAACAAAAGTGGCAATATTCGTGCACCTAACTTGTTAATGAATAGGTCAAAATTAAAAACGGGTTAGATGTACAAACATAAGCTATACAGACTCTAAACATGCACTTGTATCGACTAATATTTAATGGATAACATGCCGAAGGAAATCTGGAAAGATAATGGTGATGACGTTTCACTGAAACGAATAACATATACAATGAAAACAAACAAATCTAAATAACATGATAGCGTCTAATTATTTAAACTAATCCATATAACATTGCACAAACAAACCTAATTTATGGATCATGTTTAGTCTTTCGAGCAGACCTCGCAATTGAAATCTTGTCGTTTAGCTCCTTGGATTTAAATCTGCAATAACTTCTGCCGATCATAAAACTAAAAACAAAATAAATGAAAACTCTATAAAATCATTTCAAATATCTAAAAATATGTTTTACTGAGTGGGGGATGCAAACCTAGAGTTCAAGTTTCAAGTAATGACATATGTGTGCTCGCAATCATTACTTAACACTTTCAGTAATGACATATGCTTGCACAAAACATTCAAAATTTTAAGTTTATGAGATTCATAAATAGCACTTTCTTTCCCAAACAAAAGAACATAATCTTAAAAAACTACAGTGACATTTTAAGCAGTATTTAGCAGAAGCTCAATTTCTAGCGTCTAGTAAGAGTAAATAAGTGTATAGTGCTGAAATTTTACAAAAATGCAATTCATAAATTGTTTTCCTCAAATATTTACCAGTGACTACTTCACAAAAATATCTATGCTCTATCTTTCAAGACACATCATCGAATTAAATAGGACTGCTTTATAGGGCTTGTACAAAATAATGTTTTATTATATAAAATAGATACCGAATGTAAACTCCACTGTGTTTCGCAAAGAGTAATTATATCTGAAAAGACTACATGCATTTTGAAGATAAAATGCTTAACGTCATGATAAAAGGACACAAAGAGAAAATTTGAATTCATCACATGTGCTTTAAACTGCATAATCATTACCAACATAAAACGAAAAGCTTGATAAGTTTAAGAAAATAAATATACCTATCAAAATTTTGTTACATCTAGTGTTAGTTTTGGTTTTTTACAGATGTATCAAAACAGATTTTTAGAGTTATTGTGTATTTTATTAATTATTATATTATAAATTCTATTGAATAATAAAATAAATTATGTACTATAAAAAGTGTGAACAAAACAAAAAGGAAAGAAAATTGATGATTAAATAAACCTCGTCACTAATCTATAAAACAAAGGAAATAAAGTTTTTTTATTTCATTTTCTCGAGTTGTAATGAAATGAAAGGAAAACAACAAATGTTGTGTTCTCAAGTTAAGAATAAAAGAAACCAAAAAAGACATAATTATATTTATACCCTTTTAAGCATGCTTATTTTGTCACGAGATTCGAATATGAGTAAACACTAAGGGTTATATTGGTCATTGTATACTCAATAGTGTGGGTGTAGTTTTGTTTTTATCCAAATCCACTAATATTTGAGTGGGAATTTATTAAAGAAAAAATGTTTAAAACGCGGAATTGCAGCCGCACATATTATCGGTAAGCGTTTTGGAGAATGCATAGTTTCGTTGAAAAACTGTTCAGACTCTTAATGATTTTATCTTTATATTGCAATTTGCATATACTTACAACCAAACTATGAGCGTGGGAAACACAATAACAAAGACTACACGTGCCATTGGCGACGGAATTTCCGTTGACACGTTTAGAACACAAAACTACAACATATAAATTATCAGCAAAGGAAGACAAACAATACTTGGTTGTGGAACATTACAAAAAAAGACGCTCGTACGTTATGGCTTTTCATTTTTGAATGTGTGTGTGTGTTCTTTACGAACATTACATACTATTAAACCTGAACAACATAATACGAAACAGAACTTATACCAAACTGCGAGTTGTAATTATATTACAAATGAAACTTATCACAAAAGTTAAAGAAACGCGTCAATAGCATAATAATATAAGTTTATATTTGGTTTCCAAATGATTTTCTGATAGAAGGAATTCAATAACAACTATCATTTTATTACATCTTTTATAAATATATCAAATATTGACTTGTAATTACATCCGAGACTTATCACAAAAGTTAAAAAGAAAACCATTAACAACATAAAAAGATGAATTTATATTTGGTCACCAAATGATTTTCTGATTGAAAAATAACAAACATCTTTTTATTATATCATTGTTGTTGAACCATTATATAAATTAGATTTATCAACACACAATACAAATTATATGGATGAACCTCACAACCCGACACTAGTGCCCTATAATTATAAAGAACTACCGTTAGGGATAACTTTGTAACTGTGATGTCGCCAGCCTATGCTACGTCAAGTTTTTCATGCGCCATACACGGAATTCCTGAAGCGGCAACATCAGCAGCGACCTGAAAACATTATTTTAAACATGAGAACATATCCAACATTAGGCTACAAAAACACACATAAAAAATAAAATTAATTTTTTACATTACGTGCTATAAATAATAACATCCCTGTACGAGCACTGATTTTATAAAGCAAATAATATCCCAAAACAACTCTCAAGTTACAGCATATAAAGTGAAGCTTAAAAAAGCAGATGTGCTATTTCATTTAATTTTAACCTAATATGCAACAAAAGTTCTAACGCAGAGGGTGATATTGGGTACCAGTTAGAAACTACAATTGTATTTACGCGCATCACAATGATCAAAGCCGAACAACAATTATATAAATTACAATTACCAAAATAAAAAACAAAGTACATGTAAACCCGCAGAACCATACACCAATGACCAATAATATAAATTACTATCGTTATGAATAAACTTTGTACATGTAAAGTCGCCAGCCCATGATGCATAAATTTTTGTAGGCACTGTACACAGAATTCCTGACACACCATCTCCAACGGCTAATTAAAAACATTAATTCAAATATAAGAACATTCGAAAAGTTTCAGAAGTCCAAAGGTAAAAAATAAATCTAAAAAATACAAATAAGTATTCACATCTAGGTGCAATAAATAATAATGTCCCTAAACAATCTTTGATTATATTAATCAAATAATGTCCCTAAATGATACATAAATTACAGCCTATGAAGCCAACCCTCTAAAAGTATCCACGATCTTTCATATAATGTTAACCCAATATGCAACATAAGTCATCAGAAGTGTCAAAAATTAGCAGAATCAAGATGTCAACGACAAAACTCAGTTCCAGCTTTAAAATCAAATTAATAAAAATAACAAATGGGTTAAACTAATAACCAAGCAGTTTGGTAAAATTTTGATATCTATATATTTGTATTCAAAAAACACACCATATACATATTACTATAAACAATGAAAAAGATAAACCGTAACCAATCAGTTCCATAAAAATCACAACAACTGTGCATCTGTCCTCACTAAACGCGACACAATTTTTTTTTCACGGTCACAAATTTATAGCTACAACACAGATGGCAACGTCAAAAGGCAAATTTATAAAGTTGTGTACAGATCAGACCAGAAATCACAATGGATGCAAAACACATATAGTTAATGCATTTTGTATTTTGCATGCAAAAAAACTATCACTTTTCAGATAACCGGATCATGATGACCAACTCGGCACCATCCAAACAGAATATGTGAGCCGCCAACAGAAACGATAAATTGAAACACGTTTTACGACAATCCCAAAAAGAACAACGACGTACCAAACTATCATAGCCAAGGAAGTACCTTCCAAAATATACCCAAAAAAGAATGTGTTGCTTAATACAGCTCCAACCTTAAACAAACAAACCCAAACTTTAGACGACATCGTTTATAGTGACCAGCGATGCACATAAGGATAAGGACAAAAAAGCTACAAAACATTTACAGGAATAAGACATAATATGTAAGACTAGTGATTCACCTATTCGAGGGTCTTGGATGATCAAAGAACATGATATGAGACATATTTTTTAGTGAGAGAAAGTAGAGAGAGGGTGAAAAAAAACTATGTGTTTATTAGATTAGAAAAGAGAGAAAAATACAAAGAACTTCCACACCCCCATGGAGAGTCATAGGGGGTATTTATAGCCTTTACCTAAGCTATCTATCCCACTTATACAATATTAGTCCTTGCGTATAGCAGTTGGTCTATAGCTAGTCTAATTCACATGTAAGACGCCAGCAGAACAAAATTATAAGGCTAACAATCTCTCTCTAAGATGGTGTCACACGTGAATTGGTTACAATGTTTCCTACAAGCAAAAATAAAGTAAAATGATAAGAATGAAGTCTAGCATTCCTTGAGATTGTCTTCAATGACCTTGATATACTTGAATGCTCCAACTTTATTTCTTCAGCTTGCAAACAAACACACTGTAAAATACTGCTGAGGATGACTTAGAAGTTTTCTCTACCGATGATCTCGGTCTTGATTGGATTTCTACTCATAACTTCTTGACATAACTTCAACAACTTTCTTCATACAATTTTAGTCATCTCAAAGTTTCTGAATCAATTGCATGTCTTGAAGAAGCTTCATTTTCTTGCACTTCTGGTCATGTCAAAGTCTATAGAATCTGCTTCTCATTTGCCATCCTTAAAATTCTCTGATCCGAATACTTCAGCTTTGATGTGAATTATTCTCTGAACTTCTTGTGTAGTATCTAGTTGAGTTTTTACTCCCTACCAACTAGTAGGCTCTTTTTCTTCAGCTCCCTCCCAAACAGACACCCTTAAGACTGATTAAGAATCAATGCAGAAATATTCTTAAGGACCTCCTTTCTCATTTAGGATACACTGTTAGAGGGGATGATATCATCAACATCGTCTTACTTAGGAAGCATCCCAGTCTTGTTTGAATTCAGTGCAATACCTGAAGTACACACTTTATCCCTTTTAACAAAGTCAAAACCGTAGCACCAAAATCAATTAAGACCCAGAAATGCACTTTTCTCCCTCCAAAAAAGTACAAATGCGAATTGCTACACTAAAGTTAATTAAGTCCTGAGTGTACGCAATTTATCCCTCTATGTAGTCTAAACGGTAACATGAAAGTCAATTAAGTCCCAGATGTACACATTTCTCCCTCCAGGATGATGACTACCTGAGGAATCATCCTACACATGTGTACATCATATGCCAACTAGAACTACTTACTTAGCCTCATATACCCGTGATTGCATAAGCAATACTCTGTGAGAAGATGTCGAATCGTACTCTCTTTAACAATGCTCTCTTGATCAACCCGATCTAAATCCCCTTATCTATTCTGTCGGCTAATACTGATGACCACTGATGGAGAAAACCCGATATAACGAACCCGAGAACGAAGCAAAAAACTCCGAATAACTTCAATCCCAATTAAGTAACATCATATAAAACCCTGCAGTCATTAAAATAAATACTAGCCGTTTAGAGTGAAGGTGAATTTTGATAAGGATCGTTTTTAGTGTAATGTATTGTGTTTGCTTTGTTGTTGTTCGTGATTTTGATGATGGTTAAGGGATATCGGCTCAAAAATTATATCATAATAATGGCCATCTAAGTAATAAAACCCGGTCACTTAGACATTACCTAACATCATTTTGTTTTACTACCCGACATAATCCGATAACACAAGCCCAAAATAGATAAACCATAAACATTTCTGGCTCAACATATCATAGCTCAGCCCATCATTAATACTCGTCCAACCCAACATTAAACTAACCTATCATGTAACCAATCTCAGTCTAAGAGGTTTACCACAAAAACTAATACCCAACCCAATCAATAAATCTCGGCTCATGTTTTTCTTTAAATACTCAACCCATTCTTAAAGAAGTTATACCCGACAATAACCCTATCCACAAAATAGATAAATAGTACCATCCCATATAATTAGGGATATCTAACCTTAATTTCACACTCATTGTTTCATCCTCCCCCATCGTTCCTCCCATGTACAGTCATACAATAAAATCAAATCACATTTCACTTCTTTAAATCATACGATTACAACACCTCTGCCAACCTTATATCTCCTCAACAAATAAAAAACTACGAACCATTTTAATTACATCGAATACACAAAGAACACAAGAAGGGAGTATCTTCAAGATCTTTCAAAAGGTCTTGGGTAGGTTTGTTGCATTTGTTTTGATTTTTTCTTAATTCAAAACAAAGGAGGAACAAAACAATCTTGTTTTAGTCCTTACTTTAAATTCGTATATCAAATAGGTTTTATAACCTTCACAGATTTGTGATGAAATTTTCTACCGTGCTTTTAATCTTGAAAGGTCAGCATATCAATTATGGAGCACGAAATAGAAAGGCTGAGATCTTAGATTTTATTTTAGTTCGAGTATTGTAGATGATTGGAGATGGATGCGTATATGTGACGAAGGGATTAAGTTTAGATCTGGATTTGTTGGATTGAAATGTGATGAAGGTTTGAGGCAGTTGTTGATGTTGTTGAGTCTTGTCGTGTCTTTCATCTTCTATTCTTTTGATTGACCTTAGACTCGGCTGACTTAGTGAGTTGACCCGGTCAACTCGGTAAGAACCGAGTTGACTCAGTCTGGTTAGGTGTATATTTCGCCTAGCATAAACGGTATAATTCGCCCCACAATTTTGGTATATTTCGCCCCACAGATTTGGTATAATTCGCCTATCAAAGTGGTATAATTCACCTAACCCAAAACTTGTATAATTCGCCTATCCCAAACTGTATAATTCGCCCAAATGAAATGAGTATAAATCGCCTAGGCAAATGGTATAAATCGCATGTACTATTTCTTGTCTTTTTGCTATAAAAAAGTTGTCCTTGTAAGCTAAAAAAATGGATCTATGTCCCCTTTCATACCAAGACCGACCAGAATAAGATGCTGATAAGTTTTGGAAAAGAAAGATACCAAAAAAAACATATCAAAAAGCTCGAAATAAGCAAAAATAAGCTCAGACTAGCCACTCATTTGTTAAAAATGTCACACTTTCTCTTTAAATAACCCATAAATCTGATGAAACACTAGAAACAATGTGACGTTTAACAGAAATACACCCAACAAGGACGAGATAAACTTGAAATAAGCCCGAAATAAGGACGAAATAAACCAAAAAAACAAAAAGTTCAACCTCCTTTTTATATGCAATACAAAGTGATTAGACACTAGGAGATATTGAAACTTCTATCAAAAAGAAAAAAACAACAAAAACGTGGCTTTTTTTCAAAAAATAAGCCCACAAATTAAGCTAATATAAGCTGAAAAACACGAAACAACACACAAAATACAAAACACCCCCAGTTAGCTCTGATACCAATTATACATGATTCAAAAATACCTTTTCGAGGGGTCTTGGTTGATCAGAGAAGATAAGATGAAACATCTTTTCTAGTGAGAGAAAGTAGAGAGAAAGTGAAAGAAACTATGTGTTTATTAGATTAGAAAAGAGAAAAATACAAAGAACTTCCACACCCCCCATGAAGATTCATAAGGGGTATTTATAGCCTTTACCTAAGTTATCTATCCCACTTATATAATATTAGCCCCTGCATATAGCAGTTGGTCTATAGCTAGTCCAATTCACTTGTAAGACGACAACTTTACAAAATAATAAGGCTAACAAAGTCGACTTGTAACCCGATGAGTGGATAAAGGATAGCGGATGCTCTAAACACATGACAGGTAACCGAAAGCTCTTCTCAACCTACAAGGCATACAATAGAGGTAATTTCATTTTTGGTAGTAATCCCCGTGATAACATCATTGATAAAGGTACAATTTCTAATGACTTTCTCAATATAGATAATGTAGAACATGTACATAACTTAAGATTTAACTTGCTAAATGTAGGCCAAATATGTGATAATAAATGTAGAGTAACTTTCTCTGAACATGACCGTGAAATCACTAAGGATGGTAAGGTTATAGGTAGAGGTATTAGGAAGAAAGGCTTATATGTGATGAAATTAGGAAATAAGCCGAAAGACAAAATTTGTCTTGCAACGATTGATGAAAACTTCACTTTGTGGCATAGGAGTTTAGGTTACGCTTGTTGGGATTTAATAAATCTAGCTAACCAATTTAGCCACGAGTGCGCAGTGGATGGATCTAGTTATGGCAAGTAGGTTAACACATATTAAATAAGGAAAGCGTACCTTTTGCGATTATTCTTGAATACAATAGCGTCTAAAACAAACTCCTCTTCGATTGCTCACACAAATACGTCAATCAAGTATGTAAGAATTGTTAGTCTTACCGTCACGAACAAGCACCAAGTGTAATACCAAAACCAAACACACGCCTTGCGTTTCTTTTTGAAGTCGAACCAAAGAAACAAACCTTAATTAGTTGGGGTGTGTTTATATAGGCACCCCAATACCCTAATTCTTGTAGGACAAGATTAGTATAATTCCCATAATTAAACCAAATCTTTTTTCATTCCTTTTTCTCCTCCTCTAACCGAACAAACACCCCTTCCTTTTCCTCTATGGGTTTCGGCCAAACAAGAGGTTCCCACAAGGTTCGAGTTTTGTCGAGTTTAGTCCTTGGTTCTATATTTAGAATGTTTTATATAATTAATTAAACAAGTAATTAATTAAACAACTATTTAAATATAAATCGTGAAGTAACCATACTCTTCGTATTTAACGTGTGTGCCCCCAATAGGCTCACGTATTTCTAATCGTA
>BQNB010146173.1:0-16614 GCA_026074375.1 Tanacetum coccineum
TATCGTGTCACCCGTCTACTGAAAGATAAAAAAATACTCGTCGCGATGGTGTATTTTTTGTCGTGTGATGATTTACCGTCTCTAAGATATTTTATTTTTACAAAAGAGGTAAAAATTGGGTTTTTTTATTTTTGATGAAAAAATAGATGGTTGAGATTGATTCATTGGATCTATGACAAATAATAGGTCTATGTTGATTTTAACTCATACTATGACGTTACAGGATCCAACATGGAACATGGATACAGGTGCATCCTCTCATCTCAACTCACATTCAAGTAATTTAAATACTATTTCACTACACGTTTATATCCTTCTGTATGTGTTGGTGACGGCAAATTAATACCTGTCACAAATACTGGACATAGCAACTTACCAACTCTAAATCGTCCTTTATATTTACATAATGTTCTTGTCACCCTTAACATAATTAAAAATCTTATCTCAGTTCGTCAATTCACTAGAGATAATAATTGTACTGTTGAATTTGATGCTTTTGGTTTCTCGATGAGGGATTTCTTGACCCGTCATATCCTCCTTAGATGTGATAGCTCGGGGGTATCTCTACCCAGTCACTCCACCTTCTCCAATTCCCAAAGCCTTACTTTCTCTTAGTCCTACCACGTGGCACCAACGTCTCGGGCACCCCAGAGAAAACGTGCTACGTTCCCTTGTCTCACGTCAGTTTATTTCCTGTAATAAAAAGAAGTCTTCACATATTTGTCATGCATGTCAACTGGGCAATGTGAGACTTCCATTTTCTAGTTCAAACTCTATTGTTACTCGTTGTTTTGAAATTATGCATTCTGATATTTGGACTTCTCCCATTGTAAGTTCTGGTGGATTTAAAAATTATGTGTTATTTCTTGATCATTATTCTCATTATTTGTGGATTTATCCTTTACGTACCAAATCTGAAGTATTCCAAAAATTCCAGCATTTTTGTTCCTATGTTTATAATCAGTTTAAATGTGATATTGCATATTTTCAGTGTGACCATGGTGGTGAGTTTGATAACACCAACCATCGTAATTTGTTTGCTCAGCATTGTATTCTATTTAGATTATCATGCCCAAAAACATCACAACAAAATGGAAAATCAGAACGGATGACACGCACCATTAATAATACCATAAGCACTCTTCTCTTCCAAGCTCACCTTCCACCAAGCTTTTGATTCGAAGCATTACATATGGTTGTCTACTTACTAAATCTCCTTCCATCCACCGCCATTCAAAATGAAATACCATGTACCAAACTATTCAACAAACAACCCGACTACTCTCGTTTACGTACTTTTGGGTGCCTTTGCTACCCACATCTAGACCCCCCACACAAACTTGTACCTCGCGTTACCCCTTGCATCTTTTTGGGATATCCTCCCTATCATCGTGGATATCGATGCCTTGACCTTTCCACTAACAAAATTATCCTTTCTCGCCATGTCACGTTTGATGAACTTCAATTTCCATATGGTACTATTGCACCTATTCATCCACCATCATACTCCTTCCTTGACCCTTGATGGTTGTAAACCACACACGTATAATATAATAGCCTCGCTAGAAGACAAATCACCCTTGTGAAAGAGCAATGAGCTTAGCAAGAAAATACAATACGTTTTCCGGACAGTTATGAACAATAACCCACCCTTAGGAAAGGACGAGTTATCAAATCATACCCGGGTCGTTTCCTTCAACGAGGCGTGAATAGAGAATCGAATTACGTTCGTGATCGCGAGATTGAATGATTCAATGGATTTTTGATTTAGAATTCTAATTCTATTAATAATAAAAAATGAATATAAGTAAACTAAAGACGAGAGCAATCACACATAAATGCAAATAACGAATACGGGAATTGATAACGAATAACGGGAAAACACGAATTAAGCAGAAATATCAATTAAAACTCAAATTGCAACTTAATATATCCTAAATGACTTAATTAAAAGGAATTTTAAAGAAAATCCTAAAACGGAAGCTTCTAAAGTTGAAAAACGAAGAAAACGATAACAGGTTTTCAAACCCGTTCTTTAAAAATCGAAAACTTACAATTTTAACCCTACGGACGCAAAACTAATTTTCCAAGAAACTTTATGATAAAAGAATATTTTCTAAAAAAGAATTATATTTTTTTGATTATTTTTCTATTTTCTATTATTTTTTAAAGTTTTTAATAAAAGTAAATTTTTAAAAATACTAAACTAATTATATAAATTCTAAAAAAATTATGGAAATTAGCTTGAACAAATACGGACCTAGGAAAAATAAGTTTGTGATCACAGCTTATTGAATAAGCTATAAAATAAGCTACAACAGCTTATTATAAAAAGAGGGCAAAACGTGTATATAAATAAAATTGTGTAACACTCTACCGGATGAGCTATTGTAGCACAGTGGTAGAGTGTGTGCGTTAAAGGGTTGAAATGGGTTGAGGTTGAGGGTTCGAGTCCTACTCGCCCTCAACTTCCCTAATTCCCCTTTTGTTTTTTCTTTGAATTTTTTTTAAAACTTATAAAATACCTAAAAATAAGCAAGTTTAAAACTTGGACTTATTTTTGAAAAGCAATAATAAGCCCAGAAATAAGCTCAAAAGCTTGACAGATTAAGCCTTTTTCACCAAGTGAACAAAGGCTAACTGTCTGCTTATTTTTTTTAGACTAATAAGCACTAAGCAAAGATAAATAAACACAAACAGATACAAAGCTATGTCTAATAAGCACTTTTGAATAACAATTAAGCAAATCCTAATAGTTATAAGCTCAAATAAGCCATTAAGCACTTAGGCAAAAAAATGAAAACCAAAAAGGCCAAGGAGGCACTTTTGGGCTTATTTTTAGGCCGCTACACAGAACCTTATGGCTTAATGACTAGCAAATTCCTAGAGCTTATCCTAAGGACTTTAATAATCAACAAAGAAATGGAGTTTGAAATTCATATAACTCATTAAAAAGCTAAGTGAAAAAGGGAATTCTCACTCAGTAACTACTGAGTTTTGGACTTGAAAAGATAAAGGGGCTTAAACTGTTTTGGCTTTTAAAGACTAATAAGCAAATTAAAAAGGGAAATAAGCAAATGCAGGTTACAAACTAAACCTAATAAGCAAATAGGACACAAATAAGCCAATAGGCCAGATGGATAAGTAGTGAAAAGCAGATAAGCAAACTTGGCTTAAAAAAATGCTAACAAACAGACCAAGGAAGCACCTTTGGGCTTAAAAATAAGCAACCAGAAGGATCCTTATTGATTTGGGGCTTATATGAGCTTAAAGAATAGCTTAAAATCTACAAGAATCAGCAGACCAATTTGGGTTTGAAACATTTTAGGGCCAAGAAAAGAGCTTATGAAAAAGCTTGACACACTCAGCATATGCTGAGTGCGATTTTCTTGTAAGGACAAAAGGGCTAGTTCAACTCAACTTTTAAGCTAGCAAAAGGTCTTTAAAACTTAAATTAAGTTGAAATAGATAAACATTAGCTTACAAAGAGCTTATGCTAAAAAAAAACTCAAAACTTAAAACAACTTCTAGCTATCTGAATTCTTAAATGAAAAATGGACGTTTATGGCTTAGGTAAATTTTGATAGATTGACGTAGACCAAAAATGACCAAAAACACGCTCAAACTTACTTTGCTCTACTGTATTTTGGACTGAAAAACTAGTATTAAAACAGCAACAATAAGATCCAAATCAAAACCTAAGCTAATGAGCCTAGCTATAAAACTTGAACCTCACAGACTCAAACTATACTTAATACTTTAGAAGTAAATTTTAAACTGTGACATCCTTTAACAACAGCTTAATACTAGTTAAAAAATAGCTAGTTAAATCTAACTTAATGACCCCAACCCAATGCAAAGCAGTTTTGACCCATTTTAGGCTATTGCCAAACACCCCTTTAAGATTTAAGACAACTAATTTAAGCTTGATGAAAGATTTTTAAGGAACCAAACCTTAATACCATATCCTATATAGCTTAATGAGAACCTAATGGACATACAAAAACAAGCAAAAATAATAATAATCAAACAAGGAATTGCAGACATGAACTATAAAAGACTATAGAATTTAATTAAAACAAGTAAACAAGAACAATGCAGTAACTTTAAATGACAAAAGACAATATGGATAAGGAAATAAAAGCAGGAAATAAGATGGATTAAGCAATGCTACAGTAGAATCAAAGAAGATGAATTTTCTCTGAATTTTAGTACCACAATCAAACAATCCTATTAGACTCTAAAACCATGGCCTTCCTTTATTTACCATGCTCCAATGAGTTTGCAGAATATGAACCTTTTTTTTATTTGTATAACAATAATATTAAAAATGGAAAAAGGGCTCAGAAATGTAACTTGCAAACTTGAACTTTTATTAGAAATTTTAACTGAATACAATGCTTGTAAAATAGAATGATTAAACTTAATTTTTCTTAACAACTAAAATTAATACATAAAAACAGGACAAAAAATAGAACATTAAGCCTATATTTTATAGCCTTCAAAAACGTCTCTTAGAGGTCTTCACAATTCAATCTTAGCCCTTTGATCAAATCTCATTTCATTTTTCTTCTTTAATGCTGGCTAATTGGTGTCGTTTGTCTTCTAGGAGCATGGGGTGATAAAGTAGATGAGTGTGGAGGGTGGAAGACACCCTGTTGCAAGGTAAAAGTGGGGAAGATCAACAGTGATTTGGTCAAAGGGGGAGGGATGAGTGGTGAAATGGTTTTGGGGGTTAAGGGTAAAAGTGTAAATAGTATTTGACATGATAAGCCCTTGAAGATGAGATATGTTTGCACCATTAGTCCTTAAGGTGTGTTATAACTTCTAGGATTTGGCAGTTTTGCCCCTCCAAGGTTTGGTGTGTGCCCTTTGGTTATATAACTTTGAGGGTTTGGCAGTTTTGCCCCCTCAAGTTATAATAAGGTTATATAACTTTGACTTTTTCATTTCGTGCTCGGTTTTTCGCGCTCTTTCCAAATCCGTGCTTGGTTTTGTCCAGTTTGACTCTGTTTTCGTGCTTTTGTGAATATCCGATACTTGCACAGTATACAAAGCAAAACAAACGTATTTTGGGTATTTTCTGTCTGTTTTTGGTCATTTAAGCTTGTTTTATTAGGGTAAAAGTATGTGTATTTAAACACATACCAAAATCCCCCATACTAAACCATTGCAGTGTCCTCACGCAATGAAATAATTCAACGTTTAGAAAACCAAGAATTTCAACCCTTTTAAATTAAATACCTTGAGAAGTAGCAAAGTGTAAAATTATAAAGGATTAATAAATTACTAGTTTTTAAAACACTCTCCGTTTTACCATTTTTCATCACGTATTCACAAGTGACAATATTTGACTATTTTGATCACCGAATAAGAAACACTAAATGAATAGTATCCAGAAAGATAAGTTCATCGTCCCTGATTTTTCACCTGTCCCAAACTAAGTACAAAAACGAAATCACTGTTAAACATAAGTTAAGATGCTAACACTACTCATATTTGCAATTTGTGTAAGCCCAGACTAACTTTTCACTCCCGATGGACAATTAACAATTAATGAGCGTGTGCTCATTTCAATTTTTGACCATCCAATCGACATTTTAAGAAAGTTGTGATCCCTATAAATATAACGTTCCACCCAAAAATTATAAGTTTGAAGGCGAGATCATCCCATGTAGTGACTTTCGTCTCGGCACATCCCAACCTTGCGGCCAAGTGACCAGGATTTTGACACCTCACAGAGACTAGTATCGAGACTCACGGATCTTCGTTTTCTAAGATTCTTAGGCTTCTCGTTAATTAAGCAATTCATTTAGAAAAATCACAATTTAAAACGAAATAGTCTTAGTTTAAAAGCATATTTAAATTTCTGAAAAGAGATTTTCCCTATATTTATTTTCACATTTACTCAACTATACTTATTTCAGCAACGGTAATCCTTGGCTTTGGATTACATACTATGGGCTTTCTTTAGAAGGCCGCAACATCAGTTGTGAACCGGCAAGATGCAGCAAACTTTTATCAGCTCACAGCTTATATTATCGGTGCTGTTTTTTTTAACTTGATATAGAGAAAAATTCTGTTTAGAAAATTTAAGTATAAATTTAAACTAAGACTGAAAAGTTTAAAAATGTTGATATAAATAGGACTTTTAAGTGATAAACACTATTTTGTCTAATTTCTGAAAAGAGCACGTATATTAGTCCGGTTAGAAGCTTCGGGGAGGAAAAACCACAAATAACACCTATGAGCTCTTAAGATTTTCAAATAATCCTTGTTTAGCATCCAACTTATATTTTAACACTATTATTTTTCATTATTCGCAAATTTAAAATTTCTAGTAAAGAGATCCGCGAATGCTTAGTCAATAAACTAGCCTAAACAAGTTTATAATGGTTAAGGGACAAGGCTATAGCTCAACACGCTTGATCAAGTCAAAAATTATTCTTATTCTTACCAATGGAAAGTCAACAATTATGTCAAAACACTTATTTTATTTTTGAAATTTTTTAATTTTTTTTTTGGTATTTTGGTGGTAAAAAGAGGTTACATGAAGACAAAACAAGAGCAAGTAAGATCACCCCCATACTAGAACTACACATTATCCTCAATGTGGGATTGCCGCCCCCACACTAATTTCAATGCATATAAAGGAGTCTCCACGTGAATCTAAAGCCGTTTATGAATTATGCTAATAGATTAACGTTAGTCTAGGATATCGGTTTTCCCAAAAGCATGCAAAGGACATAAAACACGAGCATGGAATTCTTTACAAACTGGTACAAACTTGCACACGAAACAAACAAACTACAAAACAAGAGAAAATGTCACACAATTAGAAATACAAACTAAAAGGATAAGCATGGGTTGCCACTCACGAAGCACTTTGTTTAACGTCACTTAGCTTGACTCTTCCCCGAATTTAGTTGTCCATGGGGAAGGTTTGGAGATCCGGACGACCAATAGCAGTACGTCTTCTCCAAGGTAATGCTTGATCCGATGCCCATTTACATTGAAGTTGGGACCATTGGCTTGAGATAATTCAATGGTGCCATATGGAAACACTTCAGTGATAGTAAACGGGCCGGACCAACGAGATTTCAATTTGCCTAAGAAAATCTTCAATCTTGAGTTAAAAAGAAGAACACGATCACCGACATGGAACTCTCGGTTCTTAATCTTAGAATCGTAAATCTTCTTTGTCTATTCCTTATAGATCAAAGAATTTTCATAGGCCTGATCCCGAAGTTCATTTAACTCATTTAGTTGAACCTTTCGGTGATCACCAGCAGTCTTAAGATCGAAATTTGACCATTTTAAGGCCCAGTAGGCTTTGTGCTCGAGTTCAATGGGTAGATGACAAGCTTTCCCATACACAAGTCTATATGGAGTACAACCAATAGGTGTCTTAAAAGCTATACGAAAAGCCCACAAAGCGTCATCTAATTTATCAGCCTAATTAGCACGATGCTCGCCTACTGTCCTTTCTAGGATCCTTTTTAAACCACGATTAGAAACCTCCACCTGGCCACTTGTTTGCGGGTGATAAGTGGTAGAGAGTCGGTGTGTAACACCATACTTTTTTAACACTTTTGCAAACTAGTCGTTGTAAAAATGTGTTCCTCGATCACTGATAATGGCACGTGGGGTTCCAAATCTGGAAACAGCTGCTTCAGAAATTTTACAACTACTCGGGCATCATTTGTAGGTAAAGCCTTAGCTTCAACCCATTTACAGCCACGGGTATGTATTTATTCCCTCGTGAAGATAGGAACGGGCCCATAAAGTCAATCCCCCATACGTCAAAGATCTCACAAATTTGGATAATATTTTAGGGCATTTCATCCCTTTGTGAGATTTTTGCTCCTTGACGTTGACACGCGTCACATTGTTTGACCATGTCATGAGCATCACGATATATTGTGGGCCAGAAGAAACCAGAGTCAAAAACTTTCTTGGCGGTGTAGTTAGGGCCATGATGTCCACCGGTTGGACCATGGTGGCAAGCTTTAAGAATTTCCATAGCTTCATTCCCATCCACACACCGCCTGATTATTTGATCAGCATAGACTCTAAATAGATATGGGTCATCCCAAAAGTAATGTCGAATATCCTTGAAGAATTTCTTCTTCTGCTGGGATGACAACCCTCGAACAAGTACATTACCCACAAGGTAGTTTGCAATATCGGCAAACCACGGGGGATCACTATCATCATTAAGATCAATCATATTCAGGGATTCATGTGGAAAATTATCAGTCATTTCTATGTCATCGAGGTCCCCTTTATGAGGATTTTCAAGTCTACTCAAGTGATCAGCCGCGAGATTCTCTGCTCCCTTTTTATCTCGAATCTCAATATCAAATTCCTGGAGCAGAAGAATCCACCGGAGTAATCTTGGCTTAGCATCTTGTTTAGCAAACAAGTACTTCAAAGCCGAATGATCCGTATACACTATTGTCTTAGACAAGACAAGGTAAGATCGAAATTTCTCAAACGCGTACACCACAGCTAGTAACTCCTTTTCAGTAGTTGTGTAGTGTGTTTGAGCATCGGATAAAGTCTTACTGGCATAATGTATAGGCCAGAAATATTTGTCCTTTCGTTGGCCGAAGACTGCTCCCATTGCAGAATCACTAGCGTCGCACATGATTTCAAATGGTAAATCCCAGTCAGGGTCCACGAGAATTGGTGCCTCAGTCAACTTAGTCTTAAGAATCTTAAATGACTCCTGGCACTCTGGTGAAAACACAAACGGAGTTTCTTTCTCCAAGAGATGGGTCATAGGCCGAGCTATTTTGGAAAAATCCTTGATGAATCTTCGGTAAAAGCCGGCATGACCTAAGAAACTACTAATCCCTTTAACAGTGGTAGGAGGTGGTAATTTGTTGATAACATCAACCTTAGCATGATCAACCTCAATACTATTGTTAGAAATCTTATGGCCGAGGACTATACCCTTTTTGACCATAAAGTAGCATTTCTCCCAATTTAAAACAAGATTGGTGGTTTCACACCTTTCGAGCATCTTGTCTAAGTGGGAGAGGCACGAATAGAAGGAATCCCCAAAGACCAAAAAGTCATCCATGAAAACTTTCATGGATTTCTCAATCATATCATGAAAAATTGCCACCATACACCTTTGGTCCCAGGGGCATTGCAAAGACCGAAAGGCATCCTACGGTAAGCAAATGTCCCATAAGGGCAGGTGAAAGTGGTTTTTTCCTAGTCTTGGGGATCGATAGGTATTTGGAAATAGCCTGAAAATCCATCGAGAAAACAATAGAATTCATTCCCAGCTAAATGTTCGATCATTTGATCTATGAAAGGAAGAGGAAAATGGTCTTTTCAGGTGGCATCATTTGATTTTCGATAATCGATGCAAACACGCCAACCCGTTACCAATCTGGTCGGAATTAATTCATTGTTTTCATTAGTCACCACAGTTATACCACCTTTCTTTGGTACCACATGCACAGGACTAACCCAAGGACAGTCAGAGATCGGGTAAATCAACCCAGCATCAAGAAGTTTAATAACTTCTTCTTTAATGACTTCGTGAATTTTCGGGTTTACCCTCCTCTGATGTTGGACAACAGGTTTATACTCATTTTCCATCAATATCCTGTGGGTGCAAAACTTAGGATTAATGCCCTTGATATCAGATAATTTCCAAGCGATGGCTCGCTTATGTGACTTTAAAACACTAATGAGCTTATCCTTTTCCTCCCTTTTCAAGTTTTTAGCGATAATTATGGGTAACTTTGAGGTTCCATCTAAAAACACGTACTCGAGGTGGGGAGGTAAGTCCTTAAGTTCAAGCTCGGGAGGATCTTCGATTGACGACTTGGTTGTTTTGATTTTACCACTTTTAAGCTTCTTAGAAGGAGGGAGATCATTGGTTGGATTATCATTATTTAGTAACGTCTCAATGAGACGTAAATCTGCCTCCATATCAAACGGTTCATAATCGACATCTGGTGATAACGAATTATCAGAAGCAAGCAAAGCGTTGATCTCTTCCAAGATAAAATTACTATCACCAAAGGGTGTTAGAGATGGGGGAAGAGAAACGTCAGAAGAAGGAGTGGTACTGCCACTCATAGGACTAATCGAATTTAGAACCTCATGGAAATAATCCGCGCATGTAGTGTCAAGAATGTCAATCTGATTGATTGATTCTTCTCCATGCGTTTGAGGATGTTTCAAGGTGCTTTCAACATTGAAGATTAGTTCCTCATTTTTGACTCGCAGGGTTAACTTTTCACTGTGTACGTCAACAAGAGCATGGGTTGTCCTTAGGAAAGGCCTCCCCAATATAAGAGGAACCTGAGGATCAACCTCATAGTCAACTACCACAAAGTCGGCAGGGAATGTGGACTTTCCTACTTGAACAAAAACATCCTCATCTATCCCGTCTGGAATAGCAATAGACCTGGTGGCTAATTCGAGGGTCACTCGAGTAGTGGAAAGTTCAGGTAGAGATAGTGTCTTCCAAACAAAAAGTGGCATTAAGTTAATGCTAGCTCCTAGGTCAGCTAGGGCCATACATGACTCGAGCCCGTTGAATTCACATGGAATGAGAAACCTGTCAGTGTCTCTTAGTTTTTCTGGTAGTTTCTTGAGGATCACAACTGAGCAGTTCTCATTGAGAGGAGTGTTTGCCAATTCAAGAAGTTTCTCCTTATTGGTGAGGAGATCTTTTAACATTTTGGCATACTTTGGCATCTGAGCTAATGCTTCAGCAAAACTGATATTAAAGTAAAGTTTCTTGAACATCTGCAAGAACTTATGAATTTGGATATCAGATTTGTCTTGAAGCTTTTCCTTGTTCAACCTTGATGGATAAGGAATTGGAGGCTGAATAGGATCTTTCTCAGGAATCTCTTTTGGATCAGAAACAGGAGCTGGCTGGCTTCTAAGAGTTGGGATACACGCGCTTCTTTCTGAAGTTGAAATAGGCACCTGATCCATGGTTGTCTCCGGGTTTCGTTCCACCTCCTTTGAAGAAGGATTTGGTGGTAGAATTAAAGGTCCAGCTAAAGTCACACCACTCCGTGTGGTAATAACTTTCAGATCTTCTCTAGGGTTTGGAATCGTGTTGCTAGGAAGCGCACCTTGAGGTCTCTCATTAAAAGCTTTTTCCATTTTTGACATTTGGTTAGCTAATAATTGAAACTTAGCATCAGAAGCAATCATAAATTGTCGCAACATTTCATTTGTAGATGATAAGTTTTGACTTTGATTTAGATTAGTCTGAGCTTGATTCTGGTTGAAATTTTGACCTTGGTTTTGATGACTTTGGTTAAAATTCTGACCTCGGTTGCTTTGATTGAACCCTTGATTAGGATAACCTTGATTAGGACGGTTTTAAAACTGGTTCTGGTTATTCCTATTTGGATTATTTAGGTTTGGTTGGTTGAAACCGGGTGGTCCAAGATAATTGTTGGAACGATAGCTCAAGAGATTGCGGTCTCCTTGAGGGCGGTAAGAGCTACTTCCTGCATTGTAATTTACAGCAGCAGCTGAACCATACCCTTGAGTATTATCTTGGTAACCAGAAAAAGTGTTGCCATCTATGGCAGGACATTGTCGGTAAGAATGAGCACTGCCGCAAGTAACACAAGATTCCTCAACAGCTTTTACGGAAGCTAGAGGTGGGGTTACTTGAAGTGGTTTCAATATCGCGGCCATGGCACTAGTTACGTCACTAGTAAGGGCACTAGCTATCTCAAAGGAATCGACATTGGTTGCTTTCACTTGGGAAACCATTGGTTTATTTCTTGAATTACGAACCTTTGACTTGTTTTCAATGATTTTTAACACATTTTGAGTACTTCGTTCTAAAATATTTTCGCCGGCGGCAGAATTCAATGAATCTTGATCTGATGGGTATAAACCGTTATAGAAGGTATCGAGTTGATGCAATTCTGTAAATCCATGATGTGGGCATGCTCGAAGGAGATTCTTGAAACGGTCCCATGCTTCATAAAAAGATTCATCAGAACGTTGTTGAAATTTCATAATTTCATTCCGCAGATTTGTTGTTTTGGAGGGCGAGAAGAAATGGTTAATGAATTTTGAAACAAGTGAGGATAGAACGAGCGGGTTCTTTATCGAGCCAAGTTCGGGCTAGATCATCAACAGAAAACGGAAAAAGCATAAGCTTAATCGCGGACTCACTCACATCTTTATACTTTAACGTAGAAGTAATCTTGTTAAAATATCGAATATGAGAATGAGGGTCCTCTTTCTCAAACCCATAGAATTGTTTTGCAGTAACAAGATTTATCAAGCTGTGCTTAAGTTCAAAATGGTCAGTAGTAATGTTTGGGACAACGATAGCTTCCGCATAATCCTCGGTGGGTGCACAGAGTAACTCCGCCATAGTAGGTTGTACATCCATCGTAACTTCTGGTTTAATAGTCGCATCGACTTGTTTTTGTGAGCGTTTTTTATTCCGACGTTTCTTTGGAGTTGAGGATGGTGACGGTTCGTCAATTGGACCTGACGAACGAGTTTGCATGCACTAAAAACAAAATTATTTTTAGGATTTTCAGTTTTTTTTTACAAAAGGACAAAATGAGATCGAATAACTTAAACCAATAATCTACTTGTTTCACGATAGCTCTCTAAAAGAAAAACGCACAAAGAAGCGGAGGAGAGGGACAACGTGAAGCTATTTCTCCTTTCGGGTCGTAGTTCGTAGGAACGACCCTCCTTATACCCCTCTTATAGCTTGTTAATCTTAAAAAGGTGAGCCGTATTTCACAAGTGACACAAAGGCAAGTTTTTGAATCTTTGGTTTGGGAACTTATTAATGGATAATACTTCAGTTGAAAGTATTATTTGTTGGTGTTCTTTTACCATCTTGTGATTTTGTTTAATAAGTTTTTTTAGAGAAAATAGAATGATAACTTCATAGGGAAGGATCTTCAATCACAAATCTTCAAACGTGAACAAGAAATTCGTTACACAGCCTCCCCGGCAGCGGCAGCAAAATTTGATCGTTGTAAACCACACACGTATAATATAATAGCCTTGCTAGAAGACAAATCACCCTTGTGAAAGAGCAATGAGCTTAGCAAGAAAATACAATACGTTTTCCTGACAGTTATGAACAATAACCCACCCTTAGGAAAGGACGAGTTATCAAATCGTACCCGGGTCGTTTCCTTCGACGAGGCGTGAATAGAGAATCGAATTACGTTCGTGATCGCGAGATTGAATGATTCAATGGATTTTTGATTTGGAATTCTAATTCTATTAATAATAAACAAAAACGAATATAAGCAAACTAAAGACGAGAGCAATCACACATAAATGCAAATAACGAATACGAGAATTGATAACGAATAACGGGAAAACACGAATTAATAATCCCTAGTAATAGTATATTAGTATAATAGTTATGAATAAGTGTGACGTGAGGAGGCTCGCCTCTTCCATTCTCGTGTTTCGTGTTTTGTGTATTATGTCCAGGATTACCCTAGATTTTGAAGACTCTCGTACTCGTGGTTTTGTCCATTGTTCACTCGCTCTTCTATCCTTTGCATGCTTATATATGGGAATCCGATATCCTAGATCTTATTGATTAACGTTTATCTATTAGCATAATTAATAAACGACTTTAGATTTACGTAGAGACCCTTTTAAACATTGAGAACAATGTTTAGTTCTAGTAGGGGTATCTTTCGATTCGATCTTACTTGCATTTGCCTCGTCTTCACGTAACCCCGTTTTACCACCAAAAATATGTGACTTTAGGCCAAAATTTAAAAAATTTAAAAAATAAAATAAGTGTTTTGACACAAATGTTTGACTTTCCGTTGGTGAGAAAAAGAATAAATTTTGACTTGATCGAGCATGTTGCGCTCTAGCTTGCCCTTTAACCTATATAAATTTAAGCTTTTGCTAGTCTTTTATACAAGAAGCTTTAAAACGCGAATTCTTGCTTGAAAAAGCTAAGATTTTGCAAGTTTCCATAATAGACTTTAAATATGCAAAGCTTGATTTTATTAGACTAATCATTCGTGTATCTTTTTATTAAAGATTTTAAATTTGCGAAGAACGAGAAATGATAGAGTTAAGTATAAGTTAGATACTAAGCAAGGATTAGTTGGTTATCTTAAGAGCTCATAAGTGTAATTTGTGGTTTTTCCTCCCCGAAGCTTCTAATCGGACTAATAATACGTGCTCTTTTTAGAAATTAGACAAGTTAGTGGTTTTATCACTTAAAAGTCCTTTTAAAATCAACATTTTTAGACTTTTTAGTCTTAGTTCAAATTTATACTTAAATTTTTTTAAAAGAAATTTTCTCTATATATCGTGGTAATATAAAGTGTAAAAAAAATGTGTGTATAATATATAATAATAATACCTTGTCAGATTATTGACAGTTCGTTTAAAGGGTGAAGGTTATAAGTATAAGTGTAATATAAGTGATTTAATAAATATAGGGAAAATTTCTTTTTCTTAAATTTAAATATGCTTTTGAACTAAGACTATTTCGTTTTAAGTTGTGGTTTTCTAAATGAAGTATTTATTTAACGAGAAGCCCAAGAGTTTTTGAACCGAAGGTCTGTGAGCTCCGATACTATTATGGTCACCTAAGCCGGTCTCGGTTGGGATGTGCCAAGAAGAAAGTCGCTACATGGAATGATCTCGCCTTAAAAATCATAATTCTTGGGTGGAACGTTTGGATGGTCGAAATTTAAAATGAGCACATACACATTTATAAATATCTATCCATCGGGAGTGAAAAGTTAGTTTAGGCTTACACAAATTACAAATATGAGTAGTGTTAGCATCTTAACTTGTATTTAACAATGATTTCGTTTTTAAGCTTGGTTTGGGGCAGGTGAAAAATCAAGGACGATGAATTTATCCATTTGGACACTATTTATAAGTGTTTCTTGTTCCGTGATCCTAAAAGTTATATATATATGAAAGTCGAGCATGTTGTCACTTGTGAAAAAAAAAATATATATATATATATATATAATAAAAAGAAGTGGTAAAACGGGGCGTTTCAAAACTATTGATTTATTAATCCTCTTAGATGAGCACTTAGCTACTTTTCGAGGTGATTAGTTTAGGGGGATTGGAATCTTTCGTTTTAAGCGTGTATTTATAACATTGCGTGAGGAAACGACAATAGCTTAGTATGGGGGATTTTGGTATGTGCTTAAATACACATACCTTTTACCTAATAAAACGAGCTAAAAAGACCAATAATGACCAAAAATACACAAAAATGCATTGTATTTGTTTGTTTTGTGATTTATATCTTGCAGGTACGGATATTCAGTAAAAAGGACAAAAACAAGGCCAATACGGACAAAGCCGAGCACAGGAATGGAATAAGCATGAAAAAACTGAAGCCAAAGGCGTACCCATCTTCTACGGACCAACCCGAGCCCACTTAGTGGGCCGGGTCAGCCCACAATCTTATATCCTAAACCATAAAGCCCAAAAGTTATAACAAAGTCCAAAATCAAATCCATAACCCATTTCTTATAAAACTCGGCCCAATATCAAATTATAAGAAATAAGGCTCAAATCCCTTTAGCCCGCGTCCAAGTCAACACACAGGGTTAAAATTACTGTTGCTCCTTCTCTTTTCCCTCCCGTATTTCACCCAACAAACACCAGGGTAAAAATCCATACTCCCACGTCCTCTCATATGCTTCTAGAAGCCTGACACTTGACACCTGACACTTTGCCAGGCCACGTTGGCAATCCCAACGCATATAATTGGCTAATATTGTGTGGCACTAAATGAAGGGCTTAGATTGATTGCGTGAGGATTGGTTTTGATTAGATGGATGAGATTGAAGATTGGGGAGCGTCCTAGGGTTCTGGATCCTTCCTTTGAGCACTATATAATAAGAGCTCCTCACATAGATTGGGGCGTCTAGTTTTTAGCTTATTTTTGTATTAGTAGCTTATTTGTAACGTTTAGCTTATTGTATTCTCTTTTCCAGTATTGTAAACCTTTCTATATTAATAAAATTGCAAATTTCCTTTTAAATCTTAATGTTTTAAATTCTGATTTACTTTAGCTTATAATGGTTTGAATATGACTTAATAAGCTCTAATAAGCTCCTAGTTAACTAATAAGCTAGATCTCTATTCAGTTAGCCTTCCAAAGCTTAACTAAATTGTTACTTCATGTTAAATCTAAAATAAATATACCTTAACTTATGTTGGAAGATAAGCCAAATTTGGATGGGCTTATTGGACCTTACTAGCTTGTGCAAACAAACTAGAGCTTGTAGATTTGAGCTCTTAAGAGCAATTCAGATCCCTGTTTAGCTAAGATCAAGGTACACTATCCTTACTCATTTAGCTTAAATTCTTGTTTTAGCTTATTGTTTTGCTTATCTGCTTAATCAATGCTTATTGCTGCTTATTAGTCTTAGTTTAGCTAATTTAGTCTTAAATATTAAGTTTTCATCATTAGGATTAATGTTACTTTTATTTTGAATCAAATTGCTTATTTCTTAGACAAATCTGCCAATAAGCTTAGCTTATTACCTTGTACTTTTTCTTTTAGAGTAATTGCTTATTTGTCTCTTAATGGCTTAGATTTTAATCTGTCTTTGAAATTCA